>JAOEHX010029976.1:0-17868 GCA_025448015.1 Bolborhynchus lineola
CTCTTCTCCAGGCTGAACAGCCCCAACTTTCTCATCCTATCTTCATATGGGAGGTGCTCCAGTCCCTGATCATCCTCATGGCCTCCTCTGGCCTCACTCCAACAGCTCCATGTCCTTCTTACGTTGAGGACACCAGAACTGCACACAGTGCTGTATGTGGGGTCTCACAGGATTAGCTGGCAGAGACTGTCCTCTGGCAGGACCTGTACTGCTTTCAGTACACCCAGGCTGCTTACCCTCTGCTCGTTGCTCAGAGACGTTTCTGCTGTCCCCCCAGAGCAGGACTTGTCTGTCTCCCCTCCACCAGCATGGATAGGGAGGGGTTGGCACCCCATGGCAGCAGGCACCGCGCTGTGGAGTGAGCTCTCGGTTGTGACAAGTCCTGTGATTCAGATGGATTTTCCAAGTAGTTGTGGATAGGAAGAATGGACTTGGAGGATCATGGATTTCCATGGCATCCACGGCACCCAGTTGATCTGACAGAGAAAAGCTAACACAAGAGTAGCTACCCCACAAGGTACGTGTGTGTTGGTGCGGGGGGAACCATTGACAGCTGGAGTGCACCTATGCTGTCTTCATGTTGGTGGCCTTATGAAACCCAAGGGCTCACTTTGGCTAAGGAAGCTGCTACTCCATGAAATCACAAATCTACGAGAAGCCCTTGGCCTTTAAATGTGATGTGTTGCACACATGCTGTGAGTTTATTGCCATTCTCTCATACCGAGCAATTCTATTTTACACAGCACTGTCGGAAAGTGTTCCCTTCTTTCTAACAGTAAGGTGGAAACAAAGGCAGGAATCTAAACAGCCTTTCGTCACTGTGGTGCACCATGTGTAGGAGGTTGGAACTGGATGAGTTTTAAGGTCCTTTCAGCCCAAACCAGCCTGGGATTCTTTGCCTCTGTGCTCTGTGGGTGTGCTTTTTAACTGGAAGGCTTTTGAGCGTGCTTTGTTGCCTGTCAGTTTTTATTCAGCTAAGTCCTGTTGCACGTTCCCTGTCACGTGAAATAACGGAGCACATCCGAACCTGGTTCTGCACTAGATGTGCAATTGCAGGGTCTGTTACTGTGAGGACAGCTCCAGCTGTTCAGAGGAGCAGTTTGTTACACAGCCAACAACGTGGGTGATGACTGCTCCTACGTTATTGTTTGACATCCGGTGAAGCTACTAATGGCAGTGCTTAGATATTTCAGTTTGCTGCTTGCTTGGGCACAATTCCAATACTCAGAGAGGCAAGAAAATCAAATAAAAAGGAATAAAAGGCAGCTGAAATGTGCAGTAATCACTTGACCGATGCTGGGCCTTTAAGGAAACCTAGAGATTTGGCTTTCCTGCCCAGGATTGCTTTGCAGATTCTGAACACGTTCCACCTCACAACCCAAACTGTGGAAGCCTACCTGCTTGCGAGGCGGAGCTTGAAGTTTCCCAATTGCACTCAGCTAAAATCACATCTTTATGGAGCTCCACATGAAATACATGGCAGCTTCAGCAGCACTGCTGACAGGCTGAGGAGAGAACAGGATGGCAAAAGTATAGAAGAAAAAAGTCAGTCTTTGGGTCCCCAAGGAAGTACAGTGCTTTGCTTTGCATCTGGTTTCCAGCAAGAATTTGACTTTCTTGATCCATCCTGAATAACAGGTTCTTCTCATAGAAATACATCAAGTCTGGTTTGTTTCACAGTAATTACTCTTTGGAGTTGAAATAATCACCTTTTATTACTAAAAGGTTAATCAGCACATGCTGATGTATCAAAAATGATTCTAATCTAGGCATTTCTTAGAGAAATAAATGTTACAAGATTGGAACCTAACTCAGGAAGCTGAGATTTTGCTGCTTCTTCCATCAGTTAAATGCTGCTTCTTTAGTTACAAAAGCTTCCTTTCATCTCGACTGTTTGCATCTTCCTTAACACCAGGTTAGGTCTCCAGGGCCATAGTGGCAGTTCCCGTTCATGCTGCTCGGATGAGCTGTGCAGGGCTCACTCGGATGATGTTGCTCCTGCCCCGTTTTGGGCACAAGGACAGCGGTTTACTTCATAGCCTAGACATTTCTAGAAACATATTAGAAAGGGAAGTGGAAACTCTGTGCTGAAAAAGGTACCAAAGTATACAATTAGCGTAGGAATTTCAATGTATGCATGAATATGTATCACCTGAACACACATGCATCTGTGTATGTATAGAGTGGGTACAGGAAATAATTGGATATGAGGAAGAAGTTCTTTACTGTGAGGGTGGAGAGGCACTGGAATGGGTTGCCCAGGGAAAGTGTGAATGCTCCGTCGCTGACAGTGTTCAAGGCCGGGTTGGACAGAGCCTTGGGTGCCATGGTTTAGTGGGAGGTGTCCCTGCCCATGGCAGGGGGGTTGGAACTGGATGAGCTTAAGGTCCTTTCCAACCCCGACTATTCTATGATTCTATAATACAGAATCTCTTAGTACTACTGCTTAGCTAAAAGAACAGAAGCACACCTCTTTAAACAAAAGGATGAGCAGAGCACTAAGATGGTCATTCTCTAACCTTATTCTTTAAAAAAACAGAAAGAAAACTCCAAACCAAACCCATGCAGAGATAAGAGAAAAAAAGGTTGTCAATGACTTAGAGAACCTTTTTACAGGGACAGAATCCAGACTCTCTCAGCAATGGACATTACCTGTACAACTTCACTCTTTGATCCAGGCTGAGTCTCGCCTAAAAACTTGTATAACTCGCGCCGTTCTATTTTACGCAGGATTTCTTGCGCCTCCTTCAGCTCTGGAGAACTTGAGTGCAGAATTTCCAGGTAGATGTTATCTGCCAAAGTTGCACTGATTGTTGGTAAGTACGTCACAAGGTAAGGTCACAGCAAAACGTGTGCACAGGGACAAAGGTTAAAGCAACAAGATGAACTGCTGGCTCAGGAAAGGCATTCGCTTTCAGGGAATGAGCACACAGCGCCTGACGACTGATGAGTCACAGCACCATCAGAGTCATAACAGTTGGCAGAAAGCAGCTCAATTCTCACCCCTGCAACGAGTTTTATCACAGATGCTGCTTCCAGCTCTCACTCAGCCAGTCTTGTTCAGCAGAATATTCTGAGCCCCAGCACTAACTGGTTTATGGATGGGGTGCTCTATCTTGTAAAAGAATGAAGTACTTCCATTAAACCTTTCAGATTTCTCAGACTTCAGCAGCTAGCATCAAAGTCCCCCTTCTGTCTCCACGTGACAGTGAAGTACCCAGTGTGCTTCCCACCATCAATATGAGCAGCAAGACACAGGTTTCTTTTGATGTGGCTTCAGAGCAGAGAAGTTATTTTTGGCTGTTGTAAGAGACTGCTGCTGTCAGGATGCTGTTTGCCTCTCACAACCAACACAGCTGCACCCGTGTCTATTCACATTTTCCAGCTAAAAACACCCTAGGCAGCTTTGACACATGCTGTAACATCCTGCCTAGGACCAGAACTGGCTTAAGAAGCAACCAGCACGCTCCAGAAGCAAGTTATAAACCATGTACCCAACACCTGTAACTGAAGGTTGGCTCTATGGACAAGGCTGATCAAAGCCAGGTACTTCTCCATAGGGAATGACAGACTGTCAGGGGACACACACAACTCAAGCCAGTTTCTGTGAATGAAGTTCTCTGTTTCCTCATCACAGCACTGAGCCAGACCTTGAGAAATGGGAAAACTTCACAAGTCCCAGTTCTTGTTCACTTCTCTCTGTAATCGCACTGGAGTTCCTCCGCATGTCTTCAATGTCGTCAGGCTGCTGCTCCATGTACTTACTCTACAACAGCCATTCTCACAAGCATTTACCTGAGCAACCACAGCAATAAACTAAGATGTTCATATATTGTTTTCTCCTGTTATATTTGCAACCAGGCTTTGATTGCTCAAGCAAATCAAATCGGACCCCATTAGAGCCCTGTGAAACCTGGGGTTAGCTTCAACTAACTACATGTAGTTATCACTGACTTAACATCCCATGTGTGACAAGTACTCAGGACACAAGCAGGATTCCTCCTGACAGCACTGCTTGCAATACTCTGACTGTGTGCAGAACATAAGAAGTTGGTGCTTTTCTCTCTCTCAACATAAAAGTAATTTGAAGTGGAAGGTCTTGCTCTCCCAGCAAGATGTGAATGCTCAGAGACTGGATGGTCCAGATCTGCCCCACCATCTGTGCACAAAAGCAGTGGTTTAGAGTCCTGGCTGTGGGCAATGTCCCACTGTGCCTATCAAACCAGCATTTTAATGGGTACCCATGTTGTTTTACTTAAACACAAAAGAATTCTGAGAGCTCATACCAGTTAACTTAGTGTAGGCCTCCATGTCCTCCATGGCCGTAGAAATCCGGTACTGTTTTCCTCCAGAGCCTTCTATTTTATAAAACTTGTCTGCTTTTTGAAGGGCTTCTGTAATCCTGGTTTGAGACAAAATTAAGACTTTAGGATAGCATCAGATTGAAACATCTTACTGCTCAACAGAGAAATGCATTAGTATGTTATAAAGATAACAGATGAAACTGCATCCCAAGTACACAGCAGTCCCTGATGCACTGCAGTGTGTCCTGTCTCCATGCTGCCACTGCACATTTCAACAGAGTACTTCCAGTTACAGAAAATGGGTTAAGATCAACCTTCACCTTCTGCCAATGAATGAGCACTTTGTTCTACTTCTGACCATGCTTAACACTGCTTAGATGATTACAGAACCTTGCAAGACAGTGACATGATGCCCCCAGCCACAATGAGGCTGCCTCACAGATGACCATAGCCTTTTACAGACTCCAGGCATTAAAGAGAGAGTACAAAGCATTGTAAAGGTAAAGCATCATGAACACATGGTATTTTACAGGTGGGAAACACTGCTGTTTCAAAGATCAAGTTCTTCCACAGTTCCCTGTACTCCATTGTCATTTCCAGCTCCTACACTCATTTGGATAGGCTGCTGTAACTATGGTAAGCCAAGAACTACATTTCTTGGCTGCTTTACTCCTGACACGTTGGTACTCCCAAACCTTGACATTTTTAGTCTTTTAGAGGATCTCTAAACCAGAAGATGAAGTTTATGAAATGAAAGCAGTCATGAATCACTCTTGTACTGTGTGATCCTCTGTGCTCTTTTCTTCCAAACTCAGCAGAGGGAAATCATGCAGCCAAGATCCTAATGAAAATGTATTCGGGGATGCTAAGTTTTCTGCTTTCAAGAAGAGTAAAGAACTTCTGCAGACATCAGTGAGAGGTACAAATGCAGGTAGCCAGAACAATTCCTGCTGTGGTATAACACAGACACAATGTCAGGCCTCAGCTGAGCTGCGTTAAGCTTGCTCCTTACTTTACTCTACTGGTAACCAGCCAGTTTGAGCTAAGTACTCTAACTTGAAGCTGAAGATTTGACCTTCAGCTGTCTGCAGTTAGAGCAGCATAAGTAACACCGGTTATACAGCCGAGGGGCGTCACACTTTATTGAGGATCTGCCTATTCCAAACAGATATACAGCTACAAGAATCTAAAGATAAATGGAATGCAAGAAAAGGGAAGTATAATACTTGCATTATTTCAATGATGTTGCCAATCTTATGCTGGTACGCTCGCCGGTGCAGGCAGTTCCGTGTGTGGAACATATCATACAAATTTCCAACTTCCTGAATCAAAAGAAAACAACCACCTTTTACTCTTGACATCATCTTAATTGAAAACTACAACAATCAATGAACCACACGAGTTGTCTCCTTCCATTCACAGCACAGAGCAGAATGGTTATCTTTCACAATGCCTGAGAGTGAGACAGGCAGTGCAGAGAAGAGGGCCGCCCCCTCCTGCAGCCCCAAAGTCACATTCCCCTCTTGCTCAGGACACCCGAAGCAGGACCATGCCCAGCTGATGCTTTTACAAAGTCTCCCTGGGAAGGACATGCCACAAACCCTTTCAAACAGAGGCTTGCTCTGTCCCTCCCTTCCTTAATCCAGTTGTTTCTGAGAACACTTTTCAGAGCAGCAACTACATCCTCCTCTCTTGGGCTAAAAACGCATCCAGCAACAACCCCTGCAATGCAGTGTGCAGCCGTAGCACGCTGCCCAGCCAGGCTCTGCCATGCCCCAGATGTTCTCCGTGTCCTGCTCCACCTCACACACATTATGCTGCCGAGCATCCCCTCTGTTCACACTTACCTTGTCACGGGTACAGATGTGCCTCTGGTTTTTTACTTCACAGACTCGAATGAATGTAAGTAACCGCTTATAATCAAAATTATTCTGGATTCCTAGGTGATGGCAATCCCTAGAAATATCCCACAGAGAGAGTTTAACAAGGAGATCACACTTGTACATACAGGAGCATGACTTCAGTAGGAATTCGTAACAAAAACTGAAGGATTTGTACCTGGCAAAATAATCCCATTTGTCAACATCAATGCCATTTTTCTTGTTAGCTACTATCTCATACAGGAAACTTTTCTCCTTTGGCCGACCACGGTAGGGCCACTAACAGAGGAGCCAAGAAGGAAAAAGAACAATCCGAAACAATCAGAAATTAAAGTGTGCAAACAATGTCAGATATTTTTAAAGACCACGGAAACACATTTCAATTTTGTCTGTGATAAACATCCAACACTGAGGTAGCAAAGACAATAAAAGTTCAAATTTAAACAACAGGTTCAAACTGAAACTGGAGAAGTTCAGGTGGGGTACAAGGAAGTTCTGGCAGGGGGCTGGAACTGGATGATCTTAAGGTCCTTTCCAACCCTATTCTATGATTCTAAGAAAAGCATTTTCAGAAGCATTAGAAATCCACAACCAGGGCTTAAGCATCTGACATCCCAGAATACTAGGAAGAATAAAAACCATGTACATAAGTACATCATTTCCCATTCCACTGAAGTAACCAAGAAGGGAAAAGGTTGGAATCATTTAATCCCCGGGGAACTAGGTAAACCCATAACATGTCACCGTCTTGCAGCCTTCTGCAAACAACTATACAACTTCACAGACCAGTTCTAAAACAACTACTGAGATGTTCTGAACAAAAATTGTTTAAACAGTCAGCTACTTCAACTCCCAACCCAGGAGGGATAACTCTGCCATGAGGCAAACAGGAAATCAATGCCAAAAGAACAAGACACAAGTTGCATAGAAACATTACTTCCTTGAAAATGTCATGATTCTCTTGTATACAACCAGATAAATGGCTTTCACGTTATCTGTATTACAGGACTATTCAAATTGATACAAATAAGAGTGGAAACGTGTAAGCAGCAGGAAGAAAGCACATCATAGCCGAAAATCACCCTGTACTGATCACAAAGAGCCAAGCTACAGGGACAATGTTCAGGACACCACTTCTGTGCAGCACACAGAAATGTCTGCTAGTGGAAGAGCCTGGAGCCCAACCCCAGGAGGGTGGCAAGAAGGCTGCCATGTATCTTATCTGACCCTCCTTTTCCTTTTATCCTCCTGTAAAACAGGCACAGAATCCAACCAAGGAAAAGCAGACATGCGGTAAGAACCAGGCACAAGATGAACAGAAATGGCAGGCAGCAAGATGTGTGTGCAAATGAGCAGGAGTAGGTGAGCATCAACTTGTAATCTTTGTAAATGAGTATCTTCTTCCTGTAAGATCTCAGAATGAATTCTATTATGCCATGCTCCCCGTGTCTGTCATCTGATGGCTGGAGTACACATGGTCGAGCTGCACACTACTGCAGCAGAAAATGATGGGTAAGTGCTAACATTTGGGGGTTATTCATTTGGGACAACACACAGATTCTGATTAGGACCAGATTGTCATGACAGATCTCCCACTGACGGCTTCTTAATTCTGGTAGCAACTGAATGGGTGCCCCTGAAGAGATGACAAGAGCTGTAAAGTGAGGAGATAGGACTTAATCCTTGCAACTCTATGAATGAATTAATAATCAGGAACTCCTCTTCCTTGCCTCTTGAGGCAACACGTTTGTCAAGGCTTAACCCCACCTCTGTGTCTGTTACTGCAATAAATCCAAGCATTTTGCTACTGCCATGAAAGCTGATGTGGCTCTGGCACTTGGGCCATGCTTTGGCTCACTCATTGCCTCATCTCTCCCAGTTCTCAGTTTTGTTATCTATTATCAGCTTGTCCCCCTAAACTATCTCCATGTTTTCTTCATACGGCCACCTGAAAACACGACCTCCCATCACCACCTTCAGGTTCCAGCAAACACGCTGCCATCCTGACCTGCTCATACAAGGTCTCCATTAAAAATGCAGTTCTACCAATCTAGTTACAGTGAATCAGGTTTGCTAAACTTAAGTAACATTCCTAAGCTGTCCTCTAATCTGAAGATTTGGAGGTAAGAGCTTCTCAAGAAGACCTAGGCCAAATAACACAGCGAGGCTCCCACTTCCTGCCAACATGGTAAGAAATAATCATTACACTTCTCCAGCATCTCTTGTGCCAGGATACTGATGGGGCTAAAAATAAATAAATACAGGAGCAGAAATTATTTACTCTTTCAGTAAAATTAAAGACATTTGTTGGGATAACCACAGGACCAATACACCGACTCACCGATATCTCACATGCGGCTTCATCTGTAGGTCCTCCTATTTGTTCCTTAATGAAGTTCAGATCTTCTTCCAGGACAAGACCATACGACTCCATGACTTTTTCTAGTTTATTGGAAGTAATCAGGTGCTCAAACATTTTAACAGAAGCGGTTTCATGCTGTGAAGAAACCCAAACCAACACTGAAAAGTTGCATCACAAAGCTTAAGCATCTTTCCTGCAGTGTCACAGCAGTGCGTGGCAGAGCACCTGGGCATGGTGGGGTCCAAGTGCAGCACTTGGGTTATTTTCTGTTCATTTTCTATTAAAATAAACAGGACACACACTCTTCAGCAGAGAGCTGCATTCTAACAAACAGCAGTAAGAGAGTTAGAATGCTGAAAGACAAAATAACCAATTGAACTGTGCAGAAGATCAACAAGTTTACTCTGCTGATTCTGCTTATTAACTACAAGCCCAGGCAGGCCTGAAAGGCCTGCGCCACATTTCATGCACAGCAAAGAACCCTCGAAACTCTTCCAAGTTTCTGAAAGGTTGAATTCTAAACACTAGATTAACAATCCTTGAACTAAAAACTGGAAACAAGCTCCCTGTTGGTATTTTGCATTTGTAAAATATATTCAGGGTAAAGCTCACAACATGCATCTTAATCAAAGAATCATTAAATAGTCAGGGTTGGAAAGGACCTTAAGATCATGCAGTTCCAACCCCCCTGCCATGGGCAGGGACACCTCCTGCTAAACCATGCCACCCAAGGCTATGTCCAACCCGGCCTTGAAAGGCCTTTAATGCCCAACACCGGCTTGAAATGATCAGGGCAGCCCCAACGCACTCTGCTGCCTCTTCAGTCAACCCACAGGCACTGACAAGCCTGGGATTTCCTTTCTCCTCCATGTCACCCAGGGTGACATCTGCAGGAAGAGGACGTGTGCACACAAGGAGGCCCCATGAAAGCACACAAGAGTTCAAGAGCATTTGCACTTTCAGGGAAGGGATGCTGGTGACAAGTGCCTGCCCTCACTTTCTTCGCCCCACACCTCTTTCTGTGTTGCCAGTAAGGCTGCATCTGCTCATGGCCATGCTGGAGGGGTTGATGTTCCCCAAAGAAACAGAGAACAAAGGGATCACCACAGGATTAGAAGACAACATTCTGGGTTTTCATTATGCCATCAAAATGATGCAGTGACAAAAGCCCAGATGATACCTATATTCTCATGAGCACTGGCAGTTTTGAAAGGTTAATTATTCTCCCTTTAAAAAAAATCAGTTTTCTATTTTTACTTTAACAGTGAAAATCCCACCTTCCACTTCCAACCTGGACGAGTGAGTGGAATAAATCTTCCGTCAAACATGTGTGAAAATGGCCCATGACCTTAAAAGTAAAGATGACACAGGTTTAATCTGAGGCATGGTTGTCAGTAAAAATATTTTGAGCAAGCTAAGGATCCATCTGGATTCTCTTATAATTGACTTGATCTGGACATAAAGAATCACAGACTGGTTAAAGCTCATCCAGTTCCAACCCCCTCCCATGGACAGGGACACCTTCCATAGAGCAGCTGCTCCAAGCCCCTGTGTCCAACCTGGCCTTGAGCACTGCAGGGATGGGGCAGCCACGGCTTCTCTGGGCACCCTGTGCCAGCGCCTCAGCACCCTCACAGCAAAGAACTTCTGCCTTGTATCTAAGCTAAAACTCCCTCCCCTCTGTCAGTTTAAAGATGTTCCCTCCTTGTGCTATCACGACAGTCCCTTGTACAAAGCCCCTCTCCAGCTTTCTTGTCTGCCCCCTTTAGGCACTGGAAGCTGCTCTAAGGTCTCCACAGAGCCTTCTCTTCTCCACAGTGATCAATCCCAGCTCTCTCAGCCTGCCTCCATAGGAGATGCTCCAGGAACAGATAAATCCTCTCCTGCAATATGGCCACGCACTGAGCAGCCCAAAAGACCTGTCTCATTCTGATCCCAAAGACAGCTTTTGACCCAGCTTAGCTTTCAAAGAGCAACAATCCATCTCAAATATAACTTACCCAAATCATGACAAAGCCCAGCAATTTCTACACAGAGGATGTCTCTCTGGGTTATATCCAGTTCTGGTTGTTTCTCCTTCAGTGCACGAACCAGACATCCTGCTAAATAGCCCACCCTGTTGCAGAAGAAGAAAAATTAAGTCCTTTAAGTCATAGCTCTTGTCTAACAGGCAGCATATAAAAAAACCTCCAACCTGCAAGAAAGTCACGAAGTATTTCCTGAAGTAGAATTTTAGTCATCAGTAATACATTTTAAAGCAAGAAAGCATGAGATACCATGCTCCAAACATGCCAACAGCAGTAACTGTGTGAGCATTATCAACAGTGTGTGTCCTGAAGCACTGCAGCTTACACATTATCCTTCAACTTCCAGTCAGGGCAACTGCAAAGGTTCACAACAGCCACCAAAGCATTTTGCTCTTCTTTCAAATTGCTGTTTTAACAGTAGCTTATGAGAACTCTTTCTCTTCCTGTCATTCATTTTAAATTTGGCATTTAATTTCACAGCATGGGACACACTGTTCTCACGACAGGAACTTCCATAACCTGTTCATAAGCCCTACTCAGCTTTCTTTTCTACCTTCCCCAATCTTGCAAAACACCTTAGAGCAAGGCAAGGTTTCATAGAACAGGGCAGTATCATTGATTAGACCAACTTTCACTCTTTGGTGGGGTTTTTACTAGACCAATAGGCACACAGAGATGGAGAACTGTCCCAGGTTTAATTCCATGAATTGAACAGTTTAAAAGAAAAGGCTGTTGATACCACTGAGTCTGCAGATTCCTCTTGTGAAATCTTTGTGTACATCCCTCACATTTTCTCTTTTCAGGCTTACCAGATAAAAACAGTTCCAGCCTCACTGATCCAACCCTCTTGCAAGAGACAATTGCATCTTTCTAGTGTCACAGAGCAGGAGTAGACTTACTCCAGACGTACTCCACAGTATTTCAGCACTAAGAGAAGCAAATTTAGGCTGGGCAGACCTCTTGAAAAAACAAACCACTGACTAGTTCAATTTTTCTGCACCTTGGGACACACATTTAAAACAAGCTTAAATTTGTCATTGCTCAGCTTCTCTGTGGAGTGTGAATGACCCAGAGTAATCTGGGAATCCTTGGCTCCATCATCTGCTTCTGTTTACCTTGCAGCTAACAGCCAGACAAGCTGCCACCAATTGCACAAAGCACACACAACTGCAAATGCAAGCATTGCTGATAAAATGGTGTTTAGCTGTGCTGAACAACATAAGGGGAATACAGCTGACTGGCAAGTCATTTATAACAGCCCTGGTACCTTCCCAGCTCTGCGCTTTAAAACTCAAGTTCTGACCATGGAGAACATAAACCACTCACAGTTTTTAATTAACATTATTCTTATAAGAAGCAGTGGGAAATGAAATCTAACATTGATCCATCTTGTGGGTTTCTTTGCCTGTCTGTGTTGAAAGAAGTTCAAGGGAACAACCCATAATCACACAGAACATCCAGAAGCATCAGTGAGATCGTAACTGCCACCGCAGTATTCACCAGTGCTCAAAGGCAGCAACTGCCCTTGGCTGGTACTCCACAGTGGAACCAGGTTAACACACTCCTCAGAGAAATACAGATGCAAGACATCACCACCTTACCCTATAGAGTGTTCAAAACGGTTGTGAGAGGCTCCAGGGAAAACAAAGTAAGTGCCACCCAGCTGCTTGATGTATCTGAGGCGCTGAAACTGTGGTGTGTCGATGATGCGAACAAGAAGGGGATGTATTTCAATGTGCCCATGAATTGGATCGTTAAAAACCTATAAAAGCCAAACAAGAGTATAATTAACATTCAAAAATTGCCTTTGAAAAGAAATAGGCACCAAGGTAAAAGACAGAATGGTCAGACCCCGTGTTTTATTTTCTTGCTTAAGAAGATGACTTAATGCTTGAGAGAACAACTGTCTTCACTGATCTGCTATTCCAGTTAAAGCAGGACACCACAACACAAGGCTGTGACAGCCAGTAAGCAGTGTCTGGTTTGACACTGTGCTCTTTAAAATCAAGTGAAACTTTGCAGTGTGGAAATCGTGATTCTTACTTTTTGTCATAAAAAAAATGCAAACTCCAAGATAACTGCAATACAAAAGGCATACTCCTCACTCACCCCTAAGCACGGGTTCCAAAAGACCTCTGAGTAACTACAGTGACTTACCAAAGAAGATAAACACACACCTTGCCTCAAAGCAGCAGATAAAACCATTTCACCACACTGAGGCAAATCAGGTGGTCCTGTGTTCTCTGCTCTCAGCCACTGAGCTGACAAGGCTCTAGCAGATGAAGACTACTAAAGAACACATGCAACCCTGGCCCGAGTTAAACCAACATACACCACTGTGAGAGCCTGCTGGAAGCCAGCAGTCTGTTAACGCAAGCCTGGGGCAAAGCTAATAGACAAACACAAGAAGCTCTACACAAAGAGATGTGAAAGGGGAGCTCCTCAACACACTTCAAACAGCTCCTCTGCTCACTCTGTCTCCCACAGCTGCCAGGTGCCCACATAAAGCTCTTTGCTGATGATTTTAACAATACTTCTGGTTAATGTGGTTTCTATGAGGCCGCTCACTACGAAGGAGCTCTTGTAGTGTGCTGCTCTGCAAAGGAAAGGCACCACCACAGTCCCAGCCAAAACCACCAAGCCAAAAGGAGGGAGGCAGAGAAATAGGCATAGGGACGATGCTGTGAAGCCCTGGAAGAAGTGTCCCCCAACACAGTGTGACAAGGCACTTGGGCTACCTTCATCATATCCATGTGCTGCTGTTGCAGTCTGTCCAGGCAGGCCAAAACTTTCAGTCTCTCAGCTGGAAGGCTAGAAAGGCAAAAAAGGAGCTTGAGAGCAAAGTTTCCAATGCATTTCCTTTTACAATTGGCAGTATAAACAGAATCACTTGTGCAAGTTCATCTTAACTCTGATATTCATTGCCTTTTTTAGGAAAACAAGTATTTCTACAGCTCTTTCAGGAAAACATAGAACATGCTTATCCTTCCAAAGTCAAGTAAAGAGGCAAGAGAACAAAGAGCTACAGAAATTGTAAAGCAGCGTAAGAGCTTCTCCCACTTACACAGAATCAAGAATTAGAACCACCAGGAAGTACACATCATTTACACCAATTACTTTAAGGAAAAGTCACATTTGGGGATAAATCCTTTAAATTCATGGGAACGACAACGTGCAGTGCCTGAATAACTGACAGGGTGAAAAAATCCTTAAACAAAAATGTCAAAGTCCCAATAAATGATTTTTTATAAAAATTCCTTTTAGTTTGTCAACTCTGTGTTAACAATTCCATAAAGATACCTTGCTATCATTTTTAGTAAATTAGTAAGGGTTCCCTTCACAACACACAATGTCCAGCACAGGCACTCTCTTGTAGCCGAGGCAGTCTAAGAGCACAGGCAGGACAAGTTCGGAGGGAGAGATAAAACGAATACAAATACACTCTATTGCACCCCCTTTATTCACTCTGCAAGCATGTCCTTGAAACCAGGCAAAATGTTTTCAGCTCAATTTGACAACAAACACCTTATCACAAAGAAGTATGAGTTGCTACCTTTTACATTTCTCAGCAGTTAACCATCCTGACACCAGTTTCACACCAGCTTTTCAATTTAAACAGAAGCAATACAATAAAATGTCAACAAATACTGCTCAATGCAGTACCACGTTTTCACCCGAATCATTTAATAATCCACAACCCATCAAGTAACTGAACACATGTGGTGACTGAGCTGCTGCTGAGCACTTTTTGTCTTAACTGCTCAGCATCCCTCCCCCAGCAAGGAGCGCCTGGGCTGCAGCCTCTCTGCTCACAGACTGTCTCAAGCCTTCAGCTGCTGCCATTCATGGTGACGATGAAAAGCACCAGTGGTGATGCTCGGACCAGTGTGTTACTTCACCTCCTGAGCAGCTCAGTCTGTAGGAGCAGTCTCTCTCAAGACACCTAGTCAACATGCAGAACTTCACCTGGACCAGAGCACCTTTGCTCCAGCAGACTTGAAAAATTAACACCCAAACATGATGTGCAGAGATGACCCCAACGTTCTTAATTACAACTGAGGTTCTCATTGGATACAACCAATAGAGAGAAATAAAACCCAAAAAAATGTAAGTAATGCTCTAAACATTTGCTTCCCACCCACCCAATGACTGATGCTCAGATCATCCCTGAGCAGTGATTAGACCCTTTCAGCCAATTCCCCACAGCTTCTATACTGACCATGACATTCTATGGACTAGAATATCCCTTTGGGTAGTTTGGGTCGGGTGTTTGTCCTGTCTCTGCTCACTCTCGTTTCTTGTGCGCTTCCTCACTGGCAAAGCACTGAAAAGTCCTTGACTGGAGTAAGCGCTACTAAGCAACAACTAAAACATTGTTGTGTTATCAATATCATTCTCACACTAAACCCAAAACACAGCACTGTACCAGCTGCTATGAAGAAATTAACTCTACACCAGCCAAAACCAGGACAGGAGATAAAACATCAACATGTATGCTTTTGAACACGCTGTAATGCTGCAGGAGGTACAGCAGCACCATCACATAGTCACACAATAGAACCCAGGAAACAACTGCCCCAATATACTCCTGGTCACTGAAAGTACACAAGGTAGGACTTTGAGACGTTTTTGAGGTGAGGTGGTGCAAAGCTCACCTAGCATTAAATGAGGGACAGAGCACAGCCTGTTGGCTTGAAGCACTTGATTATACTTTTAAATCCCATAAAATTTCAGGGGAGAGGAGAACATTAACTGGAAAATAGGCAGATATATAAGAGGAAGGCATGTGGGTGCCTACAAACATGAGAAATTGCCGATGACTGCAAGTAGAACAGCAGAGAAAGGACAGTTATGTACTACTGACAGTAGTTTACTATGCAACCACCTGTGCAAACGCTGTCCACGAAGAGCACAGCCTGATCATAGAATCATAGAATGGTTAGGATCAGAAAGGACCTTAAGATCATTAAATTCCAACCCCCCTGTCACAGGCAGGGACACCTCACATAAAGCATGTGATGTGCTGCTTTGCTCCAGAAACTCACCTCCAGCAGGGCTGAATGAAGCGGCGCGAGTGCAGCTCTTGGCAGGGTACAACACCTCGACTGGAGTCACCCTCGAGACAGAGCGGTGCTGTGCAAAGGCCAGAGCAGCAAAGGGAATAAATAGGTCCAGATGGGAAAGTCCCTGCCTGACACACCACGCCAGTGATTTATGTGTCTTATCATCCCGCCCTGTCTCCAAGAACACTAACCCTGTGTCACCTCTGGATGACAAAGAATGCTGTCAGTGCAGTCGTGGTGTGACAGGACTCACCTGAACATTGCATGCCAAGAGCACTCTGTCCTTCTGCAGACAGAAAGTTCTGGGGACTTTTTACCTGCTACATGGCAAGACTGCTTCAAGCGGGACATTGTGCACAAATCATGTGTCAGCACTGCTGTTTCCAGGGCTCTGCAGGCAGAACTGCTGTCACAACCAGAGAAGCAATACTGCTGGCTGTCTTTCAAAGGGTGAGGAGAAGGGTGAGGACCGATACTTCCCCATCCACCCACCTCTGCTTTTCTCACACCCTCCCTCCCACCACAGGTGACAAAGGCAGGAAAATCCCTTTTCCATACCCACTAGGAACTTAACTGTTACAGAGATCAGCAAGACAGCCCTGCTCATCAGCCATATTTAGTGTGCAGCATGCCGCACTTCACATAAAACATCTGCTTCCAGGAACATGAGAACAGGTGGGAAACCCACAGCACGGCCTCCAGGCCCCTGCCATTCCAAGCTTTCCCCACTGCAATGTCAGGGAACCAAATATCTGCATTCACTACCAGTCTGTCACAGAGAAATGATGGAAGTTACTGTAGGACACAGAGTACATTGGGAAAACGCATGCAAAGGGCTCATCCTTTAGTGCAGAGTTGAGGTGATTCAAAGAAGCATAAGGCTCCAGCAATTTCTCATCCAACTCGGCAAGATGTCAGATATCATCAAAGGAAACACCTTAGAAAAGGAAACCCACAAGCATGCCATTCCATACCCCCAGCACCACCTACTCTTCACATCAACCAAGTGCTCCTCTCAGCCGTTCAACTCCATGGCCTGTACCACAGGCACTTCTTCACTGCCCCATCCCTCCTGCCTACATGAGCCTTCAAACGGGCACATGATGCTTAGACAAACAGCAAGACAGTGAAAGGACCGCCCCAGGGAGGGATGGGGGAGAGAGTCAAAAGGATGTTAAACTCATGGGTTGAGATAAGAACAGCCTAATAACTAAAGTACAGTATATGCTACTACTAATAGTAGCAATAAGGGAAGTAACAAGGAGAGAGAATATGAAACTGAAAGGGGAACGATAAAAAGCAATAAACACAAATGACGCACAGTACAATTGTTCACCATCTGCTGACTGATACCCAGCCAGATCCAAGCAGTGGAGTAACATCCCCCAGTTTCTACCCTGGGGATGATGTGCTCTGGTATGGAATACCCCTTTGGCTAGTTTGGGTTAGCTGTCCTGTCTGCTTCCTCCAGGCTTCTTGTGCCTGTCCTCACTGGCACAGCATGAGACTGAAAAGTCCTTGATCAGGGTAAGTGCTACTGAGCAACAACTGAACCACTGATGTATTAGGATCATTCTCACACTAAGTCCAAAACGCAGCACTGTATCAGCCACTAGGGAGAAAAGATAACTGTTGCAGCTGAACCCAGGACAACCCCCAGAAAAATTACAAGGATTTTGGGACCAGCCATCTCCATCACTCCTGGGAATGACCCTCCAGATGCTTCAGGTCAGCATTCAGTTCTCCTCTGCTCTCGGCAGGTGCCTGCTGTAAGACTTTGACATGTGCTGCAGCCACTGAACTCCACCACGGACCTGTATCCCGTCAGGGCACACATCCAAATCTCTTTTCCTGTGAGAGCCCAGCCTATTGCAGCAGGCACAACAAAGAGCAAAGTCCCAGCAGCATTAACATGAGCCAAAAAGAGAGTTCTCGCCAAACAAACCTGTGGTTAATAATGCTGCTACGACCACTTGAAAGGTTATTACGTTGGTGGCAGTTTTGTTAAAGACTTTTAGATGGGTATTTTTGAGTTACTGATCATCAGCTTTCACACTCCGTATGGCACTGGCCGCGCGGGGGTCAGCAGGGGAACCCGCAAACCGGTGCGGAGGCCGCTCCATCAGCCACACCGGGCTCGTCCCACCATAAACACCCGCCCCGACCGCCCTCCCGGCCGAGCTCTTGGGCATCGCGCTCGGAAACGGGTCAGGACCCGGGCAGACGGGGACC
>JAOEHX010029976.1:17968-28184 GCA_025448015.1 Bolborhynchus lineola
TTATGTCTGTGTGGCAGCTGTTGCTTCTTTTAAGGAAGCAAGTTTTTGAACTCAGGTTTCTGTTGCTTATCAGCACTGTATATTAAAGACATTGCATTCACACCTCTGAAGCCATTTACATATTGAAAAATGTAGATGTTTTGCAGAAGTGATTTCGAAAAAAAACCCATTTTTTAAATAATAAAATTAATTTTAAATTACTGAATAATTTTTCAAGACTTGCTAAACCTCCATATGCTCAGGATGAGAAATGGTGAGACTGACAATAGCAACCAGCGAATCTGAGGTGAAGTGTACGTATGAAGAGAGTTTGACTTCTGAGATGAAATAAAAAAATTATGAACTCTGCGTGGTTCATTTGTCTAACACAGATTTGTTGACTGCTCATATGGTTTCTTAGAAAGCTCTTCTTTGTGAAGCTCCTCAGCAGTATCAAAACTACAAGCATTGCATCACTAGAGCAAGCATATTTTGTGAAGTGTCCTGAAGGCAGGATTCTTGTCACTAGCTGTCACAGGTAGAAAAGAAAAATCATCGAACTTGCAGTACAGAGGCTAATACAGAGCCAGCCACAAAGGTCATGTTCTAAATAAACCTTCATTAGGCATTGTTTCGTACTGTTGTTAGCCAGTGTATTATTAAATACAACATTAATCAAAGAGTTGCATGTTTAAGGGTGCATTTTGCATGAAGATCAGACTGCACTTTCATGTATTTCATGCCTTATTTAATCTCTTGGGTGTATTCTCTTGGTAGTTATTAAAAAAGCAGCCACCAGTAATCTAAAACTGATTCCAAATCTGTGTTTTCTCTGTGTATGTATTTATTGTTTGTATGTATCTGTTAGGTATATATTCTGGTGTCCCTTTTCTCAAGTAGGTTGAAAAACATTTACTAGAATTAAAGTCATGTAGGAATTGCTTGGCTTTTTTTGCTGCAGTGGTGGAAATTAGAGACCTCTTCTTACTGTCTAGTAAATAGATCCTAAAAGAACATGTTTTTCAACTTAGAAGGATGTAAATTTAAGCAAAATAATAATTTAGCTCACATTAACTCAGCAGGAAGCAGGGTACAAACTGATTGATTGTCTACGGCAGATCCACTCCTTTTTTAAGTGCCAGAGTTTGTTCATTAAATTGTCAGGATTTCTTGTGGTTTGGTTAGCCTGCGTATACTTTTCCTTTTGCATGGAGTTTCTTTTCACTTGAATTAATGAATTTTAGATGTAAATTTCCTGTTGTTTGCTTGTATTGAGGTATTTGATAAACATCCACTCCAAGTATCTTTAAAGTAATTTAATATTGTGCATAGTGTAAAATACACTTTTTTTAATGGGGGGTTGGTAAGTTAAAAGACATGTCAAAGTTTTTTCTTTTCTGCTGTGTTTTAGTATTTTTTTGTATGAAGGATTTCTCTTTCAAAGCAGTTCCATAACAAGATTTCTATTAAGTAGTATGGCCTAAAATGTTTTTCTGTCTTTAAGGAGATTCTGTAGAAGGAATGCAGTTGTAAGAGAGCACCTGGAGTGCATCTTGAGAGCCATTAAACCACTTGAGCAGCTAAGTGAACTGTTCACTGATACCACTGTTTACTTTAGTCTTCAAAAGTGTTCTCCCATTTGTTAATTAAATTACAAAATAAATAAAGGGCAAATGATACATATTCATGCATAGGCCATCAGGAGGGATTGCAGTATTGGTCATTTCAAGACAAAACTAGGGGGTTTGGTGTATGTGTGTGTTTGTACAGATGTCTTGAAAAAGTCTGACTGTGATTCATGTTGGGGAATTGTTTAGGAGAAATGTTCTTCAAGGAAATATATCTATGAAAGAAATATATGGATCCTTATGAAGACATAGTATTTTGCAATTGTTTTTAAATCACATCTCCTCTGCCTGGCTATCGTTTGCAGGGTGAAGACAGAGGCACAGCTGTGCTCATGAGAAAACTGGTACTCGTACATCATTCAATGTTTGTATCTTCTTGTGATTTGCTTTTTTCCAAAGTCGCTAGATCTCTTCAGAGGAGCTTGAAAGTGCTAGTCATACTTTTCTAATGGTTTTTCTCCAGGCAGATCATCAGCTATATAACTCAGGAGATGATAAAAAAATCTTTTCTCTTTCCTGATCAAGGGTTTTGAGTACCTAATAGAAGCCAAATACAATCTAAAATGTTGTCCTAAGAGGAGAAGATGGGTTAAGTGATCAGGGAAATGTGCACTGGGGTGTGTCTCTTAACAGCACCTGCTAGAAGAGTCTCCTTTTCTACAGGTTTAGTTCTGAAGAGCGTGTATGTGAGTAAACAAAGTCTTATGTTCTTTCTTGAACTGACTAATAAGTGTACTTACACTATCAGCTCTGACTTTTAGAACAGAGCCTATCCAGTTTATTCCTTACAGAAAGGAGCACTGTCTTTGACACCTGAACTGTCGGATGGCTGACCTGTTCAGGCATGTTGATATTCTCTCCATGCTGTCCTTGAACTCTTCAGTAGTCTTAGGTGCCTGCCTACCATTTAATTCACCTTCTAGAGAAGCTTATGATCTTGATAGATTTTTAAACCTAGGAACAGGCACTTTCTCTTGTAACTTACTGTTCCAACTAAGTAAGATATGATTTATTAGAGTTGTACAGAAGAGTCTCTTTATGGTCTGTTTAAGAAAACAACAAGGATATTAATATTTTTAAAACTTACATTGGGTGATCTGATACATAAAGTTTTGTTTTAGCTTCAACTTTTCATTTCATGCAGATTTCAGCAAATTTGTCATATGGCATTTTTTAAGCATTCTTTACTATGAGTCATACCTTTACTTAAGCCTGTGATTATTTCATTTTCAAGTACTCAGCAAACTTAATTCAAAAAATGTCTTTTCTTTTTCATGTAATGATTATATGTTTTTTCACTCCTGTTGGTATTAAAGTTACACATTTGTTTTCCCATACTGCACTTGTATTTCTTTTCCAACTTACAAACTATTGTGCCTGGGTTTTCTGCTTATTTGTTCATTTTGGGTTTTTTTCTTTCAGTTTTGTTTTGTTTTATTAGTTTGTTTTGTTTGCTTTTATTTTACATGCTAACCAGAACTCAAAAAACCCCACATCCATATCAGAAGCACTAATCAAAGATCTTCATTAATTCACTAATTGACCCATGAAAATGATTAAATGTTTTATTTACCTTAAATGTTTTGCCCCTTAAGTTCTTTCTGATTGACCATAGTCTGGATCATATACAAGGCAAATAATTAAATATATTTTTAAGTTAAGAGTAATTTAGTCATTAATACCTTCACATATTATCTGTACGTTTCTAAACTTGATATTTGATAGTAAACTGGTAAACCCAACTTTTCTTTTATATTTCCTTTTAATTTTAACTGAATTAAATAACCAGTTTGGGCTTTTCTCTACCACCAGCCCTTCTATCACACTTCCATTGCTTATATTTTAGTCAACAAATTCCTCAGTACATCTGGTTCGTCCATCTGTATCAGAAAAGTCAGTCTCCCTTAATAGCTGAATCTAGTCTTAAAACACAAACCTTTATCAAAACCCAAGCCTGGCTCTACACATCTGTCTGTCATTCCAATTCTCACTGAACACCCTTTCACTAGCCTCTTCACAAAGAAGTTTTGGCCCCAAGAAATGATGTGTCTTTAAAACAGAAAAAAAACCATCACAGCACATGCAATCATTATTCCCACCTTTCCCAAACAGTGCACATCCCCCGCAACCTTTGCTCTAGTTATACAGCTACCTGGTTTACAATATTGTCTAACCACTGCATTACAGTAAAGTTACAGTTGCACCCACTACTGTGTGTATTTTCATACTTACTCTTTTAGGTTATCATAAGCTTCTTCCAGGCGCGCCTTTTCTTTACTAGTACTTAATAACTGTATTTCCCTCTTCTCCAGTTTCTCAGTTAATGAATCAATCATCTGGAGGATTTTTTTAAAGATAAAGATCACACAAATAAGACAATTAAAACACAAGAGGGCCAGGCTTCCTCTTCCCCCCCCACTCCCTCCCAAGACTACTTAAAGCTGAACTTGTCAATGTTTTTAGGAATTTGAGCTAAAAGCCACTGAAGATTACCATGTTTCTGCCACATTAGTTTAGAACTAAGCAATATCTAAACACAAGGCAGCCTATACAACTATAGCTAACATTAACCACTAAGACTCCCAGTGCTCCTTATACCACTCTTTACAGAATCACAGAGTATTTTGATATTGGAAAGTCTCTTCTGTGAAATGTTATCACACATTAACAAAACAGCATCAGATGAGGGAAGAAAACTTTCAGGGTCAAGAGCTCTTAGATCACGCCATCAGTATAATTTAATACTAGACTTTGTAAAGCTAAATATAAATAACACACAAACATACGTGCAAGTATGACATAAACAAATGAAACATATTCTCTAGTGTACCTTAACATGGCCACTGAAAGACAGAATCTACAGTGGTCCATTATTACCACTGTGCACACATATAACCATTTAAGTTAGGGAAAATTAGAAATAACTGTCCAGAGAGCTACTTAAGGAATTTACACTGACATTCTGTATAATTTACACACAAAAAAAATGCTTTCCTTAAAACACAGATTGCCTTGGGATTTTATGAACTCCCATAAGCAACTGATTTTCCCTTATTACTATCAGAAACAGCATCTGTATTGCAAGCATGCCTACAGGGCAAGGCCATCCACACCACACATTAGGCACACAGACTATGAGCAAAGCAACATGCAAAGGAACAGAGCAAAACATAGGTCAAAGGAGCTCAGAAATTAAAAACAGGAATAGAGGGACAGGAAGGTGACAAAGGAAATGGAAGGAAGATAATGCACACAATACACTGGCAGAACTGGACAAGACACACACTGCTTCAAAGCTCTATTAGTTTTAGCCTTCCATACACTTGAGTATCCTACCCTGCCACATTTCTAGCTGTCTATCGAAACTAGCCATGCAGATTTCTTTGAATCTACTCACTATCCATAACTATGCTTATATTCTTCATTAAGAAGCCTAGGGCGCCTTCTTTCTAAAAGTAAGGATTATTTCTGCTAAAAGCAAACATTAATTTACCAGTAAAAAGGTCTTATTTACACTAACCACTCCTATCCTCAAAAAATACGCATAATGTCCTGCAATGTAATCAGGTTCTGACAGTTTGTTAAGTCTGGGGAGACTACAAAATATCCTGAAATCCCCAAGGGTTGTAGTTTCATAATTGAGATCTAAATACTTAAAGGAATCTCTTCCACCTTTCACACCAAAGAATTAAAATAACACATTTGACCTATCAAGGCTTCCTGTTTGTTACTGTTACAGTCTACACCAATGACAATTAGATGGATTAAGTGAAACCCGAAATGATCTGACCAGAAATTTCACCAGTATTATTCTACTCCAGACTACCAACGACAGTTTTCTATAAGGTAAGGTAATTCAGCATCAATTATTTCATTCAAATAAGGTGCAGGTAACACCCGTGTAAGACAGGAGTTTCATCTGTAATTAGAGTGTGATTGCAAAACATGTTTTGCAGTTACCTTTTTGAGCTCTTGCTTTTCAGTGTCCTCTTCTGACACTTTATCAGCAGCATCCAGCTGCAGCTCTGTCTCCTCTTTTACAACCTGCTCTTCAGCAGTTTGCACAGCAGCAACCAAAACATCTGGCTGCTCAGTGTTAACAGGGGTTGCACTTCTCCCACTCTCTTCCATCTCAGCTTCCTCAGCATGTAAAACAGGAGCATCATTCAAGTTTTCAGCTTTATTTTTCAAGGCATCAACCGTTTCTGGCTTTGGTGCAGAAGGGCTGACAGCGACAGATGCTGAAGCAGAAGCCTTGCCTGATAACTCATCATCTGAATTTATTTCACTTACACTTCTACTATCTAAAGACTGTACACTAAAGGAATCAATCCTTTCAAAAGCATCAGAGGAGCAGCAGCTCTCGGTCATTTTCTGAAAGTCATCTAAACGATTATAATCTGCACAGGCAGACGTAGATAAAAGCTGAAATGATGTCTGCATTAAATGGAGACTGGATTTTGAATCTGCAGCTTCTTGTCTCGAACTTACTGAGCTCTCACTTATTACACTTTCATGGTCCAGAACTTCAATATCACTAGTTGTGGATGTCCCCGAGGAGAAAGTGCTAACAGGAGGTGAGGGCGTATTGCTTTGCCTGTCCTCAGTCTTTCGCTCCCTGGTTTCCAAACCCGTGTCTTTTGTACCTGCATTAAGAGGCTGCAAAGTGCTATCTGGGGCACCTCCTGTTCCATCCCCTCCTACATTGGACTTTTCACTTATAGCTTCTTCAGGTACTTTCAAATTTAGAGCAGACACTTTTTTGTCAGTAACTTCATTTGTGCTTTCTTCATGCTTAACACTAGATTCAAGCACAGAATTCTCTTCTAATTCCTCCTGGGGAATATCAAGGTTTTTCAAGTCCTCTAGGCCAGCTACAGAGGAATCCTTCACTTCTGCCTCCGTCGTCACTGGTACTTCCACTTGACTGGGGTGCTGAGACTCCTTTAAAGTGCTTTTCACCTCCTCTTTGGGTCGCTGTGATTTAGCTGGAGGTTTGGACACCACTGGATTTTTCTGTATGCTCTGAACATCTGTTGGAGAGAGAAAGGCACTAAAGAAGTTTTCAGATTCATCTACTACTGTCCTCCGCACTGGCTTAGTGATTGCTGTTGGTGATACTGGCTGATTCTGTGGTTCTGCATTTGAACTTAAGCCCCAGGAAGACGTATCCCATCCTCCACTTATGAGAGAATTTGTTCCTAAAACAGTAAAAAAAAAAAAAAAAGAGATAAGCAAAAAACACTTAAAATGTATTATTTTTCAGTATTTGTCACTTTAGATGCAACAGTTCAGAAAAAAAAATGGTTTTGGTAACATTTAACTTCAAATGAGTATTATACATCATCACAATTAGCATAATTTTCCTTAGTAGTTCCTTAAAAAGGTTGGAACTGATTTTTAAAATAAAGCAAAAGAAGCTTAAGGGAGACACAGAGTAATTCTAAGATTTTAGGCGGACAAAGACACCTTTAGAAAACAGGACCTAAACGGAACCAATTTGCTCCTTCCCTGTTAAACCATAATTTAAGCAAAGACAGACAGAAACCGTACACAAATTACGCTATACACAATTACAGTGAATTCCAAGAGTGATGATTTCAGAAAGAAGATGGAGAGAAGTGTCCGGGAAGGTGAAACAAGCCAACACAACATTCCTAAAGCTGTAAGGGCAAGTCTGAAGCCTATTTGGGCATAGAAAGCAAGAATTTCCTTTGCAAAGAACAAGAGAAAGGGAATGTGGCCTCCTGATCCCTGCAGTGAGAGGAGGCTGGGCAAAACAGTCTGTGAAACTGGAGTTTAAAAGTAAAGAATTATGCAGGTTCCAAAGGGAGGACAACTACTGGGTCTTAGAAGTTACCTGCCAGTAGCAGGTAACACAGACAGACACTTTGTACACCATTTCAGAAAACATGGGGAGAAAAAAAGCTTCAAATATCTGCAGAATTTACACTATAAGAAGGGTTCTTGCCCTCTCCGTTTGTGACAGGCTTCATGTTTTTCCTCGCACACCAAGCAAGAGCACAAAGCTGACAACACACACTGTCAGCAGCCAGCTAAGATGACAAGTTTTGTTCTCCTGGGGAGAAATACCAAACTGGTTAGTTCTGAAGCTGCCTCAAGCCAACATCAACAGTTTCTATTATTGTATTTCTTGCAGGTTTTCCAGGACTTGTCAACAGCAAGGATAATAAGAATTTCAGCATCAAATTTCAGCAGCATCCCAAGTAAAACAGATAAATCAAAAAATAATATCCAATTTGATTATGTACCTACAAACACACTGGATAACACACTACAGGCTACTTCAAAATAAGCTCACTTTATATAGCAGCTTCTATTAAAACCCACCAAGTTATAATACTTAAAGCAGACTATCACTGGCAGAAACTGTTGACAGCTGTTGGCTTCACGATCTTAAATTCAGATAATTAATCCTCTCGATGCCAAAAATTCTACAAATATCTGATTTATCACTAACTCGTCCATGCATCAATAGCTTCAAGAAAAAGGTCTGAGTGAACTATAACACCGATCACATTTTGACCTCTTTTAAAAACAAATGTTTTCCCTTGTGATGCAGACTGATCTTGGCTGCTTTCCTTATGAATTAGAGAACTATTACACATACTACGATGTAAGTGAAACTGAAAAGTGGCTCAGACAAATCTAAAGTGTTAAGAAACTGAACACAACACAGTCTTTTATAAACAATTCCTGTCAGTTGACTCTGGACCACTGAAGCGACTGCCAAGTCCCTGCTCCCACAAAGGGACAAAGACATAAAACCGGCCCGGAAAGAGTTTCAGTTGTTACAGCTTTCAATTTTCAGAAATCGAATTCTGCTGTGCGCGTAGCTGGAAATAGCGTCCTCCTTACAAATACATACATTTCTTCTAGATATAGCTGCAATAAAGGCATTGATTCCAGATGACCTGGTTTCCCATCCTTTTCTTTATTCATTCTTATCTTTAAAGTAGAAATAACTTTGTAAGGAGAGGGCCGTTTTTTTGCTCTTTCATTTCCGAACAGCAGTTCAGCACCAGTCATTTTTTTCAGGCCCTGCATCAGCACACGTACAAAGGAGACACTTCCTCATAACCAAACCATGACAACCCTCCCACCAACACATTCCTTTGTACAGATGTTGGAGGATTATGAACTCAATACTACTAAAAGTGGAAACTTCATTCAGTTTAGAAGGACCAGACTCTGCTTTTACTCTGTCACAAAGAATAACCCCACGGATGCCTCAGGAAAAAAAAAAGCATGATTTCCCCTTTTTTATCAACTAAGCGGGTTCTAATACCTATCAGTCCCTCAGCAAAGAAAAATACCGCCTTGAGAAACACCGGGAAGAAGCACAGCGCTGCCCATGGAGGAGCAGCGTGACACACTGGCGGCGACAGCCAGGCACGGCCTGCGCTGCGGCTTCCCCCGCCCGCTGTCAGCGCTATGCGCCCCTCGGCCCCGAGGGCCGCCCCACAGCCGCTGCGGGAGGGGCGGTCAGACCCAAAGCCCTGCAGCCCCCCGCCGGGATGAGGGGGAAAGTGGAGAAGGAAGGAGCCGACACCGCCCCACTGCGGGGGGCAGGCGGGTCGGGCCGCCCCGCATGGGGTCCAGGGCACGGCTGGGGCAGCCCGCCGCCGCCCCACACTTACCGTCCCCGTAGTCGGGGATGACGGCGTCGGGCCAGGGGCTCTCCTCAGCCTGGATGTCCAGGACCCGGTCGATGGACTTCTGGGCCTGCGACAGCGCCTGCTTGGCGAAGCTGGACAGCTGCGAGGCGTTGAACCAGCTCATCCTCCGCGCCGCCCGGCCCCGCACGACGGTTGTCCGCGCTGACGCATCTCGGCCGCCGCGCCCGCAGCACGGGCAAGAGGAGGCTTCCCGCAGCCGGCCGCTTTCCTCGCGGCAGCCGCAGCTGATGCCCGTGCAGCGGTGGAACGGGCAGCGCTGCTGCAGCGGGATGAGCAGCGCTCCCCGCAACGGCAGCTTGCTGCGAGGAATCCAGATGTAAACACCTGGAAGCCGGCGAGGCCCTGTCGTCATCCTAAATCCTAGCTCAGCCTCCACAAAGGTGCTCCCAAAAGATGTGATCCCACAACGCTGTTGCCCTCAAACAGTGCTGCTGCAGATGCCCAAAGCCAACCTTTTCAAGATCACAGGCAATGAAAATAGATGCACCCAGCTGCCAGACTCAGTTGCTCACAGCAATGAGCACCTGAGATGAAGCATCATGAACTGAACCCAACAACCATCCCCCTGTACCACTGCAGAGAGACAGAAAAGTGTGAAGGTGAGCTTAGGAAGAAGGGGAGGGTGTCATTATCCTACTCTGTTTTTAATTGGCAATAAAATAATTTTCTCCAATTCTGGTCTTCTGTCTATGCTGCTAAGTGGTAATCTCCCTGTCCTTATCCCAACCCATGAGCTTTTTCATTGTCTTGTGTCCCCCTGTTCTGCTGAGGAGGGGGAGTGACAGAACGGCTCAGTGGGCACCTCACAGCCAGACAAGGTCATCCCCCCCCCCAACTTCCCCACCACAGTTCAGACATGGGGAGCAGGGCAAAAAGAAATCCTTATCTTAGCAAAACGCCCTTTCTTGA
>JAOEHX010029976.1:28284-43926 GCA_025448015.1 Bolborhynchus lineola
CAACTTCCCCACCACAGTTCAGACATGGGGAGCAGGGCAAAAAGAAATCCTTATCTTAGCAAAACGCCCTTTCTTGAGGTTTTCCACGAGGTTTTTGTGTGGAACAAAGCTCACATTCTACTGCCATGCTACAGTAATTAGCTTTCCTAAGTGCATATTCAGCTTCCTCACTTCCCAGCTCTGGTTGGGCAAGTGCACTTCATGGTTGCTGACTGGTTGTCATTTGGCTCAGTCTCCCCATCCCCTCTGGGTCTTTCTGAGAGTTTTGTCAGCCCTCACCATCTGAAACGAAACTGGCTGAGAACTGGTTTCCCCTGTGAGGAAATGCTCCTTTTCTGGGAAGCAACTGGAAGACACAACAACAAGGCCAAATCCCTCAAGGAACACAAGCATATAAAATAGCCTCCTACCTTCTCCATTTCCCCTCTCCCACAAAACTGATGCAAATGGCACTGGTGCATGTCCTTCTAAGGAACAATTCATCACCTGCCCATTCTGTACCTCTAGCACTGTCAAAACCTGCCCTATGTAGCTCAATGCCCATATCACCTACCTAAAGATATCTAAAGTCGTTTTAGGGGAAGACAAGGAGTTGAAGGACACATATCTACGCACAGGCCAAAACCATCTGGAGTGCTCATAAAAATAATCAAGAGGAATCTCATTGCATTCATAGCCTTATAATGGCAGGGAAGGAATACCCTGAACCAGCAGGACATCCTCCATTAATCAGTGCAAAACCTGCTGATATTGCAACACCACGTGGACACATGGTGTAGCAAGAGTGGAGGATTACCCCATTTCACCCTCACTAGTAGGAAGAAAAAGAAAATACAACACTAAGCTAGGCATTGTTCTGCACAGACTGTAGCAACCAAGCAAAGCACGTGGAAAAGGAAAGGAGGACAAAGTATTTGTTTAGCTTCATGCTTGTTTAGGTTCAGTGGAGGTTGCTGAAGGCCCTTTCAGTTCTCCTCACTGCTGAGCAAGCAGGGAAACCTAGTTTAGCTCTGGGCATGCAGCTCAGAACAGAAACCCAAAATGGATCCAACAGGATCCTCTGCAATGGCAGAAGAAATGCAAGGGAATGGTGAAAGCCAGGATGATGAGGGATTATTCTGTTTAGGATCTCATTTGGTTTTTTCACTTTACATGTTTCTGATAGCACATTCCTGGTGATGCTGGACTCTGAAGCAGCACTGCTGAGAAACTGAAGAACCTGCAGCAAAGCCATCTGTGACTTGGCACCAGTTCCTTCCACAACCTCACTGCTTGACCCCATATTTACACATTAGATGAATTTTCTTCAACTTAACTCTTGCAAAGCTTTCTTTCTGTTTTGGGGCACTGTGATGGATAACATGTAAGAGAAGGCACAGGGGATGCCTGCAGTACAGCTACCACAGCTTAAGTTCACTGTGCCTCAGCAGAGAAGCAGCTCCTGATTTGGGAGAGGAGTGCACATGCAGGGTCATCTGGGCTCCCTGAAACCAAAGGATCAACATTACTCAGGCATATTGACCTTCAAGATGAGGCACCACATGAGCCTGGTGCCCATCAGCTCTGCCCAGCTTTCTAGCCCAGATGGAGCTGAACAGCTATGAGCCCTGGCTGGGAGCAGGTTAGGAACCACAGGAGTAATCTGCCTCGCTCACATGGCATCTAATAGGCTTCTGGTCACTGGAGGAAGTTGAAAAGATTTATGTGTTTGGCACCCTGCTCATCTGACACCTGTTTGTCAAGAACTGCCTCTTGGGTGATCAGTTATGTGCTGATTGTAAACTACAGAGGTTACAGTAAACTCAGGTTCTTTAGACTTGAGGCAGATTTAGATGTTACCTTCTTTCATCTGAGATCCCAGCCCTTCTTACGCCCTTGCAGCTGCTTCACAGCACCTCCTTTTGTGTCCCCAGTTTCAGACCCTCAGGCATCAAATAACAGAGAAGCCCAAGTACCAGAGAAACCCAAATAAACAAGAACACACCCTCCATGAGTCATAGGAGAGAAACAGAAGAAGAGTATTTCCAAACAGGAAACTAAATAGAAAATCAGTTTCGATGCCCTGCACTGCTTAATTGCACTCTAACCACAAATCTTCTTGGAAGCCACATCTTAGTGCAGCATTTGGGATGTGGCAACCTAACATTAACATACTGCTTACATGTGAAGGGCTAGTAAATTTATGCCTATTATATAAGTAGAGGGTATTCTCCCTAGTGGTGTTAATCTTTTAACTGACTCAAAGCTGACCTGTAGCAGACATGGAAGCTCTGAATCCACTTCCAGCAGTGTTAAGGAGGTGATATTCTCAGTTAGGGAAAAGGCTGCAGTATCCAAGTCTGGCAGACAGTAGCCTCATTTCTCACTTCCTGCTGCTGCCTATGACTCTGTCCCCTCACTGCTACTCTTGCCTGCAAGAGGAAGTTTACAAAGAGGAAAATCAGCCACATTTTCTCAGCTCTGCCCCTCAACATCCTCCTTTAGGTTGGTAGCTACAGTTGGAGTCTTAAAAACTGAGATGTAAGCAGCTCTGCCTTCCTGGCAGCTTCATGCCTCTCTAGTGACAAATACTGCATGAAACCAGGTGGTACAACTCTGAATCTGTCCAAACCTGGTTTCAAACACAATTGGCACATCCAGGAGGAAGGCAGCCAGGACAGTGCAGTGCTGAGGGTCAGGAACCAGGAATCACAGAACCAACTAGATTAGAAAAGCCTTTAAAATCAACTCTAACCATTAGCCCAGGACTGCCAAGACCACCACTAAACCGTATCACTGAAGGCCTCACCTACACAACATACAGGAGCTCACAAGTATGATGCTCGCCCATGCTAGGGGCACAGCTCCTGTGGTGGGCACACTTCCCATCACTGCAGGATCTTCTTTTCAGTGCTTTTTGATTACTTCAAGTAAGGTATTACTTTCTCCTCCCCAAAACCACATCTGACTGAAGTGCAAACAGTACAGAAACCTCAGGAGGAAACTTTAGACAGATCACATGGAACATTAATTTAAACTGAATAAAAGAAATCCCAAAGAAATTTGAGGGAGCAAAAAAAAAAAACCTGACTGAGGTCTTTGACATTACAGACAATGCAGGCAGAGGCACTGATTAATGATCACCACAGAAAGACCACAGCAAATACAGCAACACAGGTTAAAATGCTTTTTAATTGTTTATTATAAAATACGTATTTAGATGTGAAGGCACTTTGAACCGTTAAAAGATTTCTGCCTAAGCTATTGTTTGAGCTGTTCAACAGGTCCAAAACCAGCTTTTCTATCACCTAAAAAGGTGAAAAGAAAATCTGAACTGCATCCAGGTGTAGCACGTTCCTTTTTCTAACAGAGAAACACTTCACTGCCCAAAGCTGAATCAATTCCTCATCTCCCCCACCACATAGGAGGGGTTTTGGGACCTTGTTGCACCTGCTGAACAGCACTGAGGAGCAGATCAATACAGAAAGGTTGTGTCTTTTGTACTTTTTATCTCCAGATCTGAAGACAAATACTAAAATTGGATAAACCTAACGGAACTGAACAGACCAATCTACGTGAAACCTTGTCCACTGCGCGGCCATCTCCTCTTACTGCAGCTCTCTGCAGTCAAACCTGTTAGAAATAAGCACCTTTTTTGATAGTTTAAAGAAAAGATTAAGTAGTTAATAATTCAAGAACAAGTTACAGAGTTTGTGAGCTTCCTGCTCACTGCTGAGTAGGATCCCTGCACATGTACACCTTTAAGTACATTTTTCCTCCATCGTTGCTGGACAGATTCAGTAGCTGAATCTGCTTGAAATCATGGCAGCATCCTTCCCTGGAGCTGTGGTCCAGCAGACCATACAGCACACACTAAACCAACCAAGCAGTGAACAGAGCTCCTTAAACAAGTCCTATGTAATCATTCATTTCTTCTTCACAGAAAATATTGAACAGTTTATCTGTGTTCAATATACACATAAACTGAAAAATGCAGTGCTGAGAAATCTCTCCATGGCCCTAATTTTAAATGCAATTATGAATTAAGATCAAGGTACTGATGCACAGTAATGGATAAACCTTGACTTTTCTCCATTTCAGTTAAACAAACCCTACCAAATTCCTCAGCATAAAACCCCTTAGTTGTAAGAATTAGATGGTGGCATTTCCAATGAATCAAAGCCTTCAATAGCTACAACACCCCACCCCCCCAAGTATATACAAACCTGCCTTATCTTATGGGCTTACATTCAGTGTAGATACTACACAAGAGGCTACGATCTTCAGGAAAAAGTAAAATGAAGAGACAACTTGTTAGATGAGTTTGTGCATTTGGACAGCTTCACAGGCAGCTGCAATACATGTGAACAGCTTCTACGACAGGGCTGCTACCAGGCTTCCAACAGGAAAAGAGCAGCTCCATGGCAGCCTTCCCCGGCTCCAGAGAAAGGCAATTCAGGCTCACTGAACCGTATCAGAGTGCTGTACCAGATGTCAGTGTCCAATATAAGTCACTGCTACTTGTACTATTTCCTGCCTTTGTTATTGCAGAAGCCGTCCCATCCATGTCACAACATACACTTCTGCTGAAGTTGTGTCAGGAGATGGAGCACAGCACAAATCACACAGTTCAAAACTGCTCAGCTCTTCCTGAGGCTAAATGACCGATTTTTCTCCACTCCAGTTACTCCAGAGTAGAATAATGAATAAAATTCCACATTATTTAAAAATAAGGCACTTTAAAAGTTTCTTCCTCAAATACCAAAAGCTTGAGGAAACTTAACACTCACTTCCTTATTTCAAAAAAACCCAAAACAAAATGGTATTCCTAGAAGCTCAGTTACACTCAGAACTCACGAAGCTCCAAAATTAGGCTTGAGAACATCCCAATATGACTTTCTACACCTCACTCTTCTGCTAAAACAGGTCAGAGTAACCTGGAGCAGCACAGCTGCCCCTTGGGAATGAAGATCACTCATCACTCTGGCATTTACTACTTAACCCTTGCTTTTTGCATCCTGTAGAAGTCTGGTACAAGTTCAAAGTTAAAGAAACTTGGCAGTTGTCTGTATGCAAAAGCAAGAAGTAAATAGCATGACAGCTGTATCTGACCCCATAGCTTTTAGATCCTGCAGAAAACCCAGTTTAGTGATTTGCTCTTTCACTGACAACATCTTGGAGACGTTTGAGTAGAACATCATCGCTCTCCTGGCAGAGTCGCTTCGTAGGAGATTCAGTGTCACTGTCAATCGTTATCGCTCGCTTCTTACTCCTGTGTTCACCTTGTTTTATCATATTGTTGATGTCCTTCAAACTCTGCAATCAGGATTAAAAAAACCCATGAGTTACTATAACTCTATTTCAAACTTATTCTGCTTTTCAGTTATCTGAGAGCAAAGAGTTCTTCTGAACCTCTTTGCTGAGTGATGGATCCTACAGAAAGAATTCTACCTTTCGCTGCAAACTGAGAGCCTCATTAAGTGAAAATCACTGTGTTAGAACACATCCTAATTAGAAGATTAATTAACCCTCCCTCAGATTGACTCTTTTCAGCCTTTTTGCTCTCTACCTTGGAAGGGCTCCCACTAAATTTATACAGGAGTGCAGATCGAGGTGTCAAGCAGGCACCGTTCTTGTGGGGTGAAACATAAACTGCATGCTGCTGAGAGATGCGGCGAGGAGACACTGTTTGCTGCCTGATGCTGGGGAATGGAGACAAAGGTGGTGCTTCCATCTGCAAAAGAGGACAAATCTGGATAGGAGCTGAATCTGAAGATATTTAAAGAGCAGTAACTTCACAGAAGGAAAGATTAATAAGCTTTCAGGCCTTCTTTAGAGATTTTAGCCTGTAACAGTTAGAGAACAGATCAAGTATCAACCAAGTAACAGAGCAAATTTGGTTTCCAGATGCACTAACAGAGATGCAACACAGGCACTTGAGCAAACGGGTGTTGCATCAATATAAAGAAGCTGACACCAGGTTGTAAGCAAAGCTGCATCAGCATTTGTCCTCTTGAAATGCTGCTTAAGCAGCTCCTCATACCTTACTTTCATAACCACACCAGATGAATAACAGAGAAGAAGACTGACATGTTTAGCTGTCAGGAATTACTGTGTCTGATCATTTGACAGAGCAAAATTCCAAAACACTTTACTTACCACATGGTCCTGGTTTGTGATATCGTACTTCAGTGCAAACGATTTTACTCTTTCTACATAGACTGCATTGTAAAACTTAATGAGATCTCCTCTCTCCTCTGTTCCCGACTCACTGGAGCTCTCTTCTGCTGATCGTCCCGCGGAACTGCCAGTTTTCACAGACAAGTCTAACAGTAAGAGAGAGCTTCAGATTTCAGATACAGCATCAGCAAACTGGGGTGCTTCACATTCAAATTTACATTATCCAACTGACAAGAACTCATCCATAAACTCACTAGTTAATGCGGTGAATTACAGGTGTGCTTCAGACAGGAGCAGGGTGTGCTGCATGTGGTTATGAACATTAGGAGCTGTAGCAAAAAATGGTAGCACAATCGGCCCGTTTTCCCACTTTTATTCTGCAGAGTGATACAAAGCCATTTGTTGCTCTCAAAACTGACTTTTAAAGCAGTCTGGTAACTCCCAGCTTTTAGCTTCTGTGAAAGTTTTTAGTGAGCAGCTGGCAAAGAATAGCTTCACGCTGAACTTGGGTCAGCTGCAAGGAAGCCACAGCATCATTTGTTCCAATGCGTTAAAAACAGCTGTTGGGTGGAAAAAGCTGCAGCCACACAGCAAGTGTATTCACACGAATGCTCTCTCTCCCCTAATTTAAGTCAGAATACAACCTTCTACCTTCAGTCCTCTGTACTCTTTACTGCCAAGCAAAAAAAGGGCAACAGAGAATAAAGCCTCCTGCAACCAGTGCGTTATGAAAAGCTTCAGCTGATAGCCGTACGTGTAACTCCTTAGTGTGTCTGCCTTGTGTCACAATACGAGAGTATGTTCCTGTAAACTGGTGTCAGAAGAGTGGGAATTAATACTAGATGAAGGAGACACAAATCCATTAACTGAAGAAAACGTCTGGCAGGAAAATCAACTCAAGAACTTTGTAACCAAGTACCTTTGTTTGACAAAGCACCAGAGCCCAGTGCCACTTTAGATGCTCTATGACATCCAAGAACTGTGGAGCTGCTGAACCTACAGGAGCTCAGCACTTTCCTGGACTGCGATGGAACCCTCGAAAGGCATTTAAAGAATGATTTTCACTTGTTCAAGCAGATGAATCCCACCCAACACAGTGGATATTCACCACAGGGAACAGTCTTCTACACTACGGCACATGTCCTGGCTGCAGATCTGCTCTGCTCATGGGCTCACACGTGTGAAGGCATTTCTTTCTGTTAGAGGGCATGTGAGCAATCCAGCCTTCGAAGTGACAGACTGAGTAAACAGGGCATGCTGGCCCAAAGCCACAAGATAAGAGCTGAGACATCCCAAGCTGTAAAAGAAGGAAGCCTAAACAAGACCTGCAGGAAATGCTCGGCCTAACAAGATGCAAGAGACATTTGCTGGTTGTCTGCAGAACAAAGAAGGCTTGTCCTTGAGGGGTGTCTTACTAAGTAAACCAATCAAATGGTAACTAGTCTGTACTGTTAGGGTATATAGGTCTGACTTTTCTGTAATAAAGTGTTCAACATTTGATCACATTGATCGTTGCCTCATCATTGCCTCATTGTTCCTGTAGCCCCCCCACACACATGGGCTTGTGATCAATCAGTTTCCTGACAAGTCACTAAAACCAAGCATGGCACAATTTTCATGCTTTTCTCTAATGCTCTTGTCTCTTTTCTCCTCTAACCGAGAGCAAAGAAACTATCAACAGTTTAAAAGAAACCTGAATATAAGAAAATGGTGCTCTGAGAGAGTCACCATTTTTATTTCCTGAAACAAGTTCTCTCTATTTAAGCCTTCAGATAGGTGAGGTTAAGAAAAAAAATCCTGTCATAATATTCCAGGTGCTCTGGTTAATTCCAGGTTAATCTCTATTAACCACTTGCTGTCCAAAAAGACTCATAGAATGGTTTGGGTTGGAAAGGACCCCGAAGATCATCTATTCCTGGTAAGATTCAAGAACAACTGCAGTGTCAGTGACATGAGGGAAACATTTCAACCAAACTTAAGGAAACAAAATGAAACTCTTTTTCCAAGTAGGAAGTGTATTTTACGTACCTAACACACAGGAGGGCTACTGACGAGATGGTTTCTCTTCAAACAATACATTTCTTTAATACATTTAAAACTGTAAAATTTGCTTCACTTCTCCTTATTGACAGTTCAGTTCTTGAAAAGCCCACAGGTACACTTTTAGAAGCAGCAGATGACTTTGCTGTACCTACCTTCTGTCATCTCCACATCTTGGTTTGTGTTTTTCTCCAATGGGCCATCAGCAGAGATATTTCTCAGCAAGACACTCCTATAAACCTGCAGGACATCAGGAAAAACACTCTTGTCAAGGAAAAGAAGGAAGCCAGAAAATTAGGTGAAATCCATCTGAATGACAATGGATATAAAACTGAAGGGGATTTGATATTTCCCTCAACAGCATCATCATCTGAAAAGCCACATCCAAGATTTCTACAAAGGAAAGGCAATACTATTTACTTACATGGCTGTTTGCCTGGGGCTGATTTCTGTAACTTTTCATGATGTCCTGAAATGTCCGTTCCTCTTTGGTTACCTGGAAAAGAAGAGTTTGTTGAAGACCAAGTGCACAGCAGCAAGTTTGGTTCAGTCTACTCCATTCACTTCCCTCTGCACAGGTTTTCCTGAGGATTACTTTATATATGTAATTTTAAAACTTAGTTCTGGTGGTGAGAATGTGAGAAATACAAGTATTTTTCTTGTTTAGGTATTCCTTTTTAGCTGCTAAAGCTTTTTGTTACTTATGATTCATAGGAATTATGCATATTCTGACTTTATTAATGACACTAAAAATAGAGTAATAAACTGTAATGGGGTTTTTAGTTCAGACTACATAGATCATGAAGGTGACAAACAGGACAGAAAACACAAATACGGGAGAATGAGACCACACACCACTGGTGTTGCTCAGTGCTCAGGAAAATTAAATCCTCTCTTAACCAACAGGCTGGTTGATGGGAACTTGAAACTTTAATGCAAGACAAGGAAAAAAATACACCAGGATTCATCCACTTCTTGGAAGGATTTTTCTCTTCCCTCCAGTAACGTGACACAAATAAAACCATCAAAACTGTAAACTGGGAATACAATTTACATTTTCAATTGACATAAAATACCCTGAATTTCTTAAAACTACATGTCACCTTTGCCATGATGTAAAAGGCGCAGAGGAGGAGCTGGTCCAAATGTCTGTCCTTCATGAGATCAGCACAGTGGACTAATGTGAATTCAAAGCAGGTCCATATCTTCCTGCGCAGGTCATTGGAAACATCCAGCTTCAAGCACAGGTCGCGCAAGCGCACACTTGCCAGATGATAAACCTGGAAGACACACAGAAACAAGTGAAGCAAAACCAGCTTAACCTAGCCTGCAAAAGTGATGTCCTCAAAGTAGAGCTGTTTTATATTTGCATGGTCATTTCTGCAAAATTCCCCTCCTTTGCCCAAGACAATGTCTTCATAGACTAAGGTGTCACTTCTGTTCAGAGGCTGGATCTCTAATGCTCATAGGAAACCTGCTTAAAAACATTCTGACTACAGTTTCTACACCTCACTCACTGCAATGGAACACTTCCAGCAAGCACAAAGAAGGGACACACTTTAATTAAGTATAATCTTAGATTAGCAAGATGATGGAAGTTTTCCTTCCCCTTTTTGATTACCAAAGATAGGCCTCAAAACCCAAGATAAATGTCAAGTGCAACATAAGCCTCTTCTATGTACTTCAGAAGTTCTCGATTCATGGATAGAAATCAGGCACATTCTTTATGTTGGAAAGCAGAAAGAGTTCATTTCCTTTTCACTTGCTCTACTGAACAGGACCAAGAAAGGAAAGCAGGGAAGAACTATCATTTTAATATGATGATCACTGTAAAGAGGTCAACATTTAAAGACAAATTTAAGTGCAGATTTTAGTTCTCCTTCTAAGAGGAATACATTGCCTACCACATGGCTGGTAAAATACAGGGCTAAGCTGAAGTACTCCCCAGATGAAAGTAACATTAATCAATTCTTAATCTATTGTCAGAGAGACTGTCACTATCAGCATTAAAGAACCAATGGTTCAGACACTGGATGTGGCTTACAAGTGTTTTCAGGACTCAAGTTTCTGTATTAAAATTTGCCTTAAAGACTGTTCAATGCAGAATTCTCTAGGGTGACAACATAGATACCCTAAAAGGGGGAAAACCTCTAAAAATAACTTCCCCAGTAGGAAAGTGACAGCAGAAAATAGGTTTCCTAATATTTTTGAGATTAATGTAAGTGTATATTCTTTGCAGGCATTTAGGCAGTTACCGCTGCCTCCTCCAAAGGGCCCTCACACACTCCACACTGGAAATGAAAGAAACTAGAAACAAGTTTCTCTCAAGCACACCCATTTCTTACCCTGACCCTTAAATCCTTCATAATCCTTTCTAGAAACTTCTGGACAGCATGTAATTCACCACTGCTTTCTGAGTCCCCATACCAGCAGGATCAGCACTGCTGAGGGGCCTCAGAAAACTGCAAATGAGAATCTCCAGATGCAGAATTTGAGACAACACAGTCTTGAATGAGCAAGACAGAGGAGCATTTCTGATATGCCTATCCCTTTAAAGTGTGGGAGTCCGTAAAAAGAAACAAGAGAAGTAAAAACTACTGATATTTCTTAGGTAGTTATTTATAAGAGCTGTCAATTCAACAAAAAAGAACACAAACCACGGAATGTCATGGGCAGGGGAAGGGGGAAAAGTGAATTCTCTGCGACACTTGGCATCTTTTCCCTTCTCCTCCCAGGTATCCAAAAACTGCTCATGCCAAAGGAAAAGTATAGGAAGACAAAGATCATGAAAACTGCACAAGGAAGCAAGTTTCAGCACAGCCACAAGCAGCAGCAAGGTGTGGTTCCCTCATGAAGACACCTACCTTTCTGTAGAACAGTGCCAAGGATCCTGTCCTCTTTGGTTTGTTTCCTGATGACAGATGCACTTCATGTGCTTGGTTCCCCTGAGGGTGGCAGGGAGCTTGTGCCTCTGTCTTACACGGCTGACCTAAATTCATCAAAATGGGTACCAATGTGATCCCACCCATTTCATTTGCAATACCTGGAGATGACACAGCCAGAAATAAACCATTTGCTGTCCTCATGCTGCAGGGTTAAACTGCAAATCTTCATTCCTGCACGAATGCTTCATACAAAAGACACCTCATTTTTCTCTACTGGATGCGAAAAAGACTCTTTGCCCCTCAGAGTCTTCAGAAATTATTAAAACTTACATTTCTGGCAATGATTAAAGGAAGAACATGAATGTGAACAATCATTTATAAAACTATCCAGAAGACAAAGCTGACCAGAATTGATTATTTCTCCAGCCACTCTTAGGGAAGGTGGGCATTCCCTTTTTTTTTTTTGGCATTGTTCTGCAAACCTGACAGCATACACTATAGTGTGAGGTGAAACAGGAAGAAGCAAGAACTCCCCAGCTTTGTTCACAAGGAGGAACCCTCAGGATGCTTGTCAGGTGTCAGAAGTCTCTATGGGAAGAGATGCCAGTACGAGCTTGAGCTTTTTTTTTTTTGGATAAAGAGATAGATGTTCTTTCAAAAAGAAAAAGCAATACATGTTCAAGGCACATGGTTGGTCTGAGCAGATCTTAAGAGTGAGCAAAATACAGAATCACAGAAACATTATGGCTAGAAGGGACCTTAAAGACCATCTAGTTCAAACCCCCTGCCATGGGCCACCTTCCATGAGAGCAGGTTATTCAAAGCCCCATCCAACCTGACCTTGAACACTTAATCTAGATTTAAATTATCTAGTAGAGAACACAAATGGGAAGAACTCGTACCGTGCAGTGGGATGGTGATCTTCTGTCCTGTTTTTCCTGGGACCGTAGCTGTGGTCATGGTCAGCACTGTTTGGCCAGGAGAAGCTGACACATTTTCAGCAGCAGTGCTTGATGCTGGAGCAATTGTCAATTTAGTTCCTTCAGTTAAAACTTTTTCCATCTGCATTTCTTTGGGGGTGTCATCTCCAAAGAGCCTTCTTTTTGCACTTCCAGCCATGGGAGAACTGAAGCGCTCATGAGCAGAGATTGGGGACAATGGCTGCATGTCTGGCACACAGAGGAGAAACAGAAAACACAAGAGCAGAAGCTTCATATGAATGCTTCTCCACAGGAGGAGGAAAGGCTGATCTTCAAACTACTTCTAGTGATTGACCTCCCAGTTCACTGCTCCTGAGTGATATGAACAAGACCTATACTTGAACTGTCTCCTTTTATTTTGTGGTCATCATAGACAGCTCAGTTTCACAATCAGGTGCCACGTGGAAGAAAAGAGTAACTGAGCTAACTTGTGGAAGAAACCAAAGAACACACACGATTGCAGATACTTACTCCAGTCTGCTTAGCAGATAAGTAATATTTGCAAGTGCTATTCCTCTGAACACATACAGTTAGGCTTTCCCTTGATAAAAGAAGAGGCTTCACAATTTTCACTGCTTAGTTCAGATTCAAGATGTCTTTTTGCAATTATAAAGAAGTCTAAGCCTCCTCTCCCCAAATTCACACATTCAAATTGTATCAGAAACCTTGAACATACCCCGTCTTAGACTCCCACCAAGATCTGTCCGAACCTCTTTTACTCGAGGATGAATTATAGGAGATACTGGCATCATAGGCAAATGCCCAAATCCGCTTCCTCCATTGCTTGCTTCAAAGTTACTGGGAAATATTACCTGAGAAATAAGAAATGTTAATGTCAGTGTTAAGACAAGAAATAGATTTCTGTTCTTTGTGCTAACCTATTCATAGAAGTTTTTCCTGCAGCAGTTGTCTCATTTTAACAGTTCTCTGTATGAAATAACAGTAAGAAAAAGGGCATGAATTTCCTAATAAAAGGAAAAGAGGTAACATACTTCTTCACAGGTTGGGACTTTGTTATCTGAGGCCTGGAGGGCATTCCAGAGCACTGAATCCCGAGTCCAGGCAAGGCTCTCAAGAATTTGTTCCTCAATGCTGTTGAGGTGCTTCACCATGTCCCTGGAAAGTCCTTCCTCTGATCGAATCAGAACTTCAATTACCTAACGGTAATAAGACACAAGAAAGTCAGTGTTCATGCTTAACACTCACAGATCCTTATTTGTTTCTGCATTCTGTTTGAAACTTCTCTCCAATGAATGCTTCAGCCTCCTCCTCACATCTTAATCTTCCCCAGCCCTCTTCGGATGGTTTTAAATCCTTTCCCAAAAGCAATCCAAGCGTTGCAAGTGGACAGCAAACATCTCATCAATGCAGAACAACCCTCTCCCAGGGGTTTACTTAAGGCAGTGTCTCAAATTTCTAAGCATGTACAAAACAAAAGCTGTAAGCACCTGTAGCACTCACCCAGCATGTGCAGCAGACCTAGGAGGATACAAGCAGGTATATCCTCTTAGACTGGAGGATATACCCCAATATTTAAGCTTTCTTTCCTTTCAAACAAGCAGCCCACAAAAAAAAGGGTTGAAAACCACCATCCTTACAGTCCTAAGACAGTATTTATTTACCTTATAGAAATAGAATGGCCTGAGGTCAAGAACTTCAATGATCCAGGGGAAGGTCCGAGGTGAGCTATACGCAAAAAGCACTATCTCCAAGCAGCATGCCATGAGCGAGCGGTGAAAGACATCTTGTTCCAAGAGAGCCTGAAGAGATTATGGAAGGTATCAGTGATTTGAAGTTCAGGAAATGGAAGTTTGAGTTTTGTGGCACTACTACTACACAGCTTATTGCTGGAGAGAGGAGCTACTTCTTTCTCCTATGTTCTACAAACTCCTCTTTTTACAGGGAAGTTGAGAATGGTAAAGACTGTAAGTAGACCAACAGTGCCAAAATAATCACATTTTTCATATTATAAGCAAATGATCTGGCCTCCTTATTGTCAGCCACAAAGCAGAGCAAAAGCATTTCTACCTAAGTACATTAGGTAGAAAGAATAGAAGTTCTCTCTCCATAAGGTCACAACTCCAGAAGGCAACACAAACTAAGATGGTTATGCCAGAACTATACCATTCTTAATAGGAATAAAAACTACATTTAGGAGCCTCTCATATATTCCTCATTTTTCATAGTAACAATACACACAAATTGCTTTCCTGCAGGCTACTCTGTTCTGGGCCTATCTGAAGATAACCCTCCCAGAGAGGGTTACAAAAAGAGTTCTCCTCTTTTGCCACTTCTTCACTTACAGTCAGATCTTTCCCATGTAGTCTTCGTATTTCTTGCACCATTATAGTCTCCAAGATCTTATAGTACAAGATCTCTGCCAGCATTAATCTGTTTACAGCAAAATCTGAAATTTAAAACCAAAAGAGATGAAGCCCAATACTGTTTGGAAAAGTGGTCTTAAAGACTACATCAACCTTCTATTTGTCCTTCTTTAAGAAAATAGTGCACATGTGTGTATACAGACTGCAAATCAAAAAAGTATGGCTAGAAATCCACTGGTGACAAGAATAGCATGAAGTTCTCCAAGTGTTTTGAAGGATTATGTATTTTAATATTTCTAGTGATATAACTTTGCAGACACCTGCAATAAAAATTTTTCCTATTCATGTTCCATTCCCTCTCAATTCTAATCCAAGAAGAATGCCAGTTTACAATGTTTAGGAGCTCCTGTAATTTCAGTGCTCCTTTGGTTATCCCATTCTGATCTTCAGTCTTGGATTTACTCTGTGGTAAGATTTTATTCTTTCAAGTATTCTGTTTCACAGCAACCGTTTTGTTTGGATATGTTCTGGGTTAAAAACAGCTCCACTCTATTACATACTTTAGTGACAGTATATGCATGCATGTCATTTGCCCTGATTTAATATTCAGAAACATCCCAATGCATTTCATGTCCATACCTATGTGAGATCCTGGCTGTTCATCTGTTGACTGAGTGTAGCTGCAGCAGAACTTCTCACCTATTTCTTTCACTCTGCTCATAATGCTTTCCATAGGGCTGCGTGCACAAGACCTGCAGCAGAACACAGAGAAAAGCCTTGCCTGTATAAACATCAAGTTTCAAACAACCCTCAAAACCCAACAACAACAAAAAATACCACCCAAATAAAAAGAAGCGAAGCAGCTAATACTGAGCTTTCCCATGGAGAACAGAGGAAAACACAAAAAGTACAGGAATACTGTTCCCTTTTTTATTTTCCTAATAGAGTTGGGAAGCTATGTAGATTTTGGAAGAAATGCAGGAGAAAGCAAGGGCTCAGGAGAAAAAAATATACCTCCTAGGAGCAAGGCTGTAGGAAGGATGCTACAACAGGCAAGCACATATATCCCAGCTCTTTAAGGCAAAGACTTAAAGGCTTGCTAACAAACATCACCTTTGTCCCCCAAAACCTCTGCCAACAGATACCATATTATTTAATGGAGCTAAACTTGTGTCACGGGTTCAGCAGTAGCAGTCATTTTTCTCCTTCTCAGTAGCTGGTGCAGTGCTGTGGTTTTGACTTTTGGCCTGGGAA
>JAOEHX010029980.1:0-26077 GCA_025448015.1 Bolborhynchus lineola
GTGGGGCGGGATGGCGGGAGGGCTTGGGGACACAGCCAAGCTGCAGCATTGGTTCTGCTGAGGTTTGCGATAACGCTTTGGTTTTCCCTTTCTTCAGTTTTTCTGTATTAATGTTATACAAATTATTCCTCATCAAAATTATCAAAGACAACTCTAGGCTATGCAAAGGATGAATTACCTTAGGAAATGGTGATGCCGTCATTCTGGCAAAATAGCTGATGCTAAGGTATCCAGCAAACAGAGCCCTGGCTCTTAGTTCAGCAAGGGACAACATCTGTTAATGTACTACTTGCCTCCCCCAGTGTTCCCACAGCCGTTGTGTTCAAGGGCAGTAGCATTTTCACTGCTGTGTGGCTCTGGAAACCTGAGTACAGGTAGACTCAATGCTTGCAGAGCAACAGCAATGTCTGATTTCCTATTCGGGTGTCATTTTGAGAGCACAGATGACAGTGGGAATCCACAGTTTGCTGTTTATTCTGCCTGTAAAGTCAGTCTCTGAAGGTGGTAATTACAGGTGGATGTGCCCAGTTATGCATTACTTTTCCTCCAGCTGGGGAGCCAAGAGTTAGGGAATAGTCTGTGCTTGGAGCATTGATTGCTGTTAGCAGAGTCTGGGAGGGCAAAATACATGTATGAAAGGCAAACCCAGAGATTTATGCTATCATTTACAGTGTTTTTGCGAGGACACGTACCTTGGGTATGTTTTCACTCTAATGTGTGTTTTGTTTTCCTTTGCTGAATATGCACAGCTGAGTTGCAGTTTGCTTTCATCTGCTTCTTGATTGGAAATGTGTATGATGCATTTGAGCACTGGAAAAGACTCTTAAACATCTTGTGCCGATCTGAAGATGCCATAAGGAAGTATCAAGACCTTTACGTCAATCTGATTTCGGTGCTGTATCACCAGCTTAGTGAAATCCCAGCAGATTTTTTTGTGGACATTGTGTCCCACGACAACTTTTTAACCAGCACCTTACAGGTATTTTTGTTGCTGCCTCTTGAAAGATGGGAGTGGGAGGAGAGGGCACACAAGACATCAGAGAAGCTGCAAAAGCAATTAAGCTACTGTTGAGCTGTGTGGGAGCTAATGAGCCTGTCTGAGCACACACATGTTTGCTTTTACTTTTTCCTTATGTTATTTCCAAAGGGATGCCATTTGCTTGTCATCTCAGAGTTTGATCTGCTCAAGCTGTGCCTAGAAGAGGCTAATGCTGTATAAAATTGAGTTAGTCTGCATGCAGAGAAGCCAGCAAAGTAAGGCAATGAGAGGAACAGCTAATGAAGATGGCCACAGCTGAGACTGGGGACTGTGGTTTTTATGTTATGTTCTCCTTGCAAATAGTGCCCGTTTGTTTGGGTTTTCTCAAGTGCCATTCATTTTTTAACACAAAAAGCAAAACTTTGCCATAAAAGACCGCTGATGCTGATTTCTGGTCCGCTTAGTATGCGGAGAAGTTGCAGTGAAACCTTATTGAGCTTAGGGCATTGATAGGATTTAAGAAGTCAGCCTTAGTGCATGGGGAGTTTGTCTGTGTTAACTTTTGCTCAGCTTTGAACACAGCAACTTTATTTTTGGAGTTTGATCCAAGGTAAAAAGAGGACAATATAACCCCCACTGAGTATGCAGCCCTAACAGTGTTCAAAGGGGGGGGGGGGAAAAGAAATAACTAATAATATAACTATATTTAATAATAGCTAATTGCAGTTATGAGGAAGTGGGAAGTATAATGTTTTAGTTAGATTCTGTAATAACAGCCTTGCTGTGTAACACAGCTCTGTTAAAAAAGAGGCAGTTTCATGGTAGAATGAACAAGGAAAAGGCAAATGATCATGAACAAAGCAGTGAACTTTCTTGCTCTTGTCAGTGTTTTATTCAGCTGTCAGTAGGTTTCTCCCAAGTAAGAGCTTCCTTTTTCCCCAGAGGGTTTTCCCTTCACTTTCATTATACAGTGATTCTTTTTGGCTCTGAAATAGAAGTTTCTTCCTATGGAAATGAATTCTGGCTCAGAAGAGGAACAGGGGCAGGCTGGTGAGAGATGGGCTCTGGGTCTAAATGCCCAGTTTAAACGCACACAAGTGCTTTAACGCTCAAAGTGCCCACAGAAGCTGTGACTTTAGAAAGTTAGTAGATCTGTATGTGTTTGGATGATGGAGGGGAGCTGCCTTTAGAGGTCAGTTTGGATTTCAGTGCCCTGTGCACAGGGAAGTGTCTGTGGGGGTATAACTGGACTTTTCCCAGCCAGCCCCCATGAAAACTGGTAGTCCACTTTTTTTCCTTTTTGTTTTCGTGCTCAGAATTTTTTCTTTGCTCACACTTAAGCACATTTCATAATTCCTTGGTACATGTTTAATTGCAAATATACCCCTGCTTCAAAGAAAGTTGTTGTCTTGATGCAGCTATTCCTAATGCTGACTAGTGGAGTGAAGGCAGGATGTCAGTCTTAGCTCTGGGGTGAGAGGAGAAGTGTGGGCTTTGTGTAGGCAGCCTCAAAGCTGGAGTGATTCCCAGGCTGGGAGATCCCTTACCAATGGCCTAACCTAAAACTTCTCCTGGCGCATCTTCTTGATGGTGTCTTTGTAGGAAAGAGACACCCAACTTGTGCCATGGCTGAGTTCTTACTGACCTCTTCTCTTCTAGGTGTTCTTTTCCTGCACGTGCAGCACTGCTGTTGATGGGACCCTAAGGAAAAAGGCTGAAAAATTCAAGGCTCACCTAACAAAGAAATTTAAGTGGGACTTCGAGGCAGAGCCTGATGACTGCGCTCCTGTCGTGGTAGAACTTCCTGAGGGTGTGCAGGTGGACTAAGAAGAAACCCTTGCTTACAAATAAACTGCTTCTCAAACTAACTCTTCTCCACACTTTCTCCAGCCTTGCCAGCTTTTTGAAGTCTGTTCCTGAAGCTAGAAGCAGATGTGGAAAACACAGAAGGATTCCAGGAGATGGAATTATTGGAGGAGTTTGAATATTGTCATATGGCTGCTTTGGACACCTTGGTTTTTATCCCTAGCTCTTTGTACCATCTCATTCTGTACTTAGCTGACCTCTAGATCCTGTGTCCTTCTGGTCCTGACCTGGAGGGTACGCCCTGTCTAGAGAGCATCCGTGATTTACACTTGAGGCCCTTGTTGCTCTGATTTAATGCGTCCTGAGCAAGGAGTGGAAACCCACATGACTGGTCAGAGCAGCTTTTGGCAGCCCCGACCCTGTCTGTGAACTAAGAAATTCTCTTCTTTATAGGCTGGGATTACAGGAATATAGGCACAACAGCTTCAAAACTGTGTTGGGTGCTTATGTTTCTTACTGTGATTTATTGCAATGATCAATAAATCATTTGATTTGAGTCCTCCTTATGGAGGAGGGCTCAAAACCACAATAAAATGCTTCCAGTTACATACCCTGAATGCTGGGGTATCTTACTCGTCCCATCCTGTTGAAGCGTTTTGTAGTCACTGCTGACACTGTTTAGCCTGATGTAAAAGAAAATTAACAGTTTAGTAACAAGAAATAGAGTTGTTGGACTGTAGTCACCCAGTCTTGAAGAGCCAGCATGAGTTAAAAGGTCAGACTTCCACATGAACTGGATCCTCCATTTTATTACAATTGGAAATCTTACGTATTTTCACTGGTGACAGTGTCTTCTTGCTCCCCACAGGGAGGATATAAGAAAACTTGTGTTTATTGAGAGCTGCAGAGGGATTTAGTCCTACCACTCGTTACTTACTCGGCTGTTAGACTGCCTCAGGAACTTGTCTGTATGCGTGTCTAACAAGATAACACTGTTTATCAGCCTTTTATAGTTCAAAATAAATCTCAAGAGACCCTTTCCAACAGAGAATGTGTACAGATGGGTGGTTTTGTTACTTAGCCAAAGCTTATGGTACAGTGACACTGCCCTCTCTTTCTCATCAGGGATGTCCAGTGTCCCCAGAAATAGTATCACAATGGTAAGTGTGACATCCAAGGGGAGCTCGTAGAACAGCACATGGCATGGAGGAAAGCACAGTGTGTTCTGGGAAGAAGGTATGTGATGAGGTGTTTCTGGATAACTGGAGCTTACCACAGGAGTCAGCTGTCAGGAGCCTCACCCACTGCTCTGTGCTGTTTCTTCCCTCACCGCCCTTTCCTCTGCACTCCATTACTCTGGTGTCTTGGTTCATCCGTTTTAAATGGTCTCCATATTGACCACAGGCCATTAGGGGAGATTTCTCTGATTTGGCAAGGGTGGTGCTTTTAAATCTTCTATTTCCATGTTTCCTTTCCTTGTCTGTACCGCCCCTGACAACTTTTGTATGGTAGTTTGACTGTGCTTCCCTCATGCCTTCTGCCTCTTGCTTTGTATCCACAGGCAGTGCTGTTTTTCCAGCGGCCGGCTGGACAAATCATTTGTAATGGATGGTCCCAGCTTTGAGGAAAGCTCTTTGCACCGAGCTGATGACTGGTTCTGTTGCTTTGAAGCAGAACACCAGTCACTGATGTAAGTAGTAAGCAGTAAAGGAGCATGAAGCCTGGGACCTGTCTGGCTGGAAGGGAGAGAGGAGCAGTGCTCTGCGGCTGCAGACCAGGCAGTACAAGTGCTTTGCAGGCTGTCCTGGCACTTGTTTGAGGGGTAGGTTAATTTGAGTGTGTCTTTGTTAAATCTCAATAACAGTAACTGAAAACTAACTTCCAAAGCATGTCATCATTGGGTTCCCATAATGAGCTGTACTTCTAGCAATTGAAAAAGAGAATATAATTGTACTTCCTGTGTGCTTTTTTCTTGTTTGCAAAGTTTTAGTAGGGAGAGGTGGTATCTCTTATTAAACCCACAAAATAAGTGCCTTTGGGGACACAGTCCTTTGATTAGAGAAGAAACAAGCAGTGAACTTTCAGCTAAATACTGGTTGAGGTGATCAGAATTCAACTCCATTATATGACTCAATTGCACACTTTGAGGGAAAAGGGAAGCTGGCGCATGTGAAACAATCTGTGTTGGATGTTTGTAAGGGAGGGTATAAATCTGGGAGGGCAAAGAGTACCATTATTCACGTTGAAGCCCTCAAGGAGGGTATGAAAGGAAAGTGGTAGCATGTAATAGAAGAAATGTTTTCTTGCCCTTACATAGCCCCAGGCCAGCTGTGGTTATGATGACACTACTCCTTCTTCCAGCTAAGATGAATACAGTGATCTGAAAGCAAAAGAGATTGTGTGTGTGTGTAAATACACATCACTGAAAGCTAATGAACTGTAATACGTGATGTGTTTGCAACATTGATTCAGCAATGAATTTGGGTCAGGACAAGCAGCTTTTGGTGCGTTGTGAAGTGGCACTGAAGCATGAGGTACATTGGCCTCCTGCTTATGTGGAGAGTTGTCCAGCTGCCAGAGTTGTGCAAGTGTGGCAAACTCACATCATTCCTGTCCTGTGACTTGATTTCACTGCAAACTGTGTTGGAGTGTGGGCCCTGCTTATCCCTAGGTGGGGTTGATCATGTGTGAATGAGCAGTGGCATGAACTGGACACTGGACACCCTCAAAGAAGCCTGGCACACCACATTTATAATGCAAAGCCTAGTGTAAGTATATTCAACCCTGAGAGCTGCTAATCCGTCTTTTCATTTCCCATAGGCTCAGTAAGATCAGCCAAACCAGAGGTTTGAGAGTGATCTTTATCCTTTGTGGGGTCCCTTTGTTGTCCTGCACTATGCCAAAGAGGGTTATTTCTTGTTTTGTCGACCCTGCAAGTTCATAGATGAGGAATGTGCCACTGAGGCTGTTGGAAGCTTCCTTCCTGTCCCAGTATTGAGGTACAACCTTTTTTTTATTGGGAAGAGAAATGGCACATCTTCGTCTGCCAATTCATGCAGCATTGTGTGTGATTTCCACCACCTCCTCCGCAGCAGCCAAGCGAGCAGGCCGACCACGTCCGTCTTCTTCCAGGTGGATTGCTGCTGGTGACTTCATCTCATCACTGATGAACATGCACAGTGTAGCTTTGCAGTTGTGTGGCAGCTGTCTCAGCAATGCTTTAACTCCCATGGCATCAGTGCTTGCAGACCTTGAATATCACCAAGGTGGTCTCATGTTACTCAGAGATGTGGAGGTGCTGTTCACTTGTCCCACTGCTCTTGTCCTTTAAATGCAAACTAAAGATGAAGAAGAGCGGGTGGGGAAGCTGTGGAAAGCAATCAGGGAGCCTCTGTAACTGGATAGTGCTGTGATTTTAAGTCTGAAGTGAGCTCAGGGTTAATTATTGAACCAGCAGCTCTTCCTTGCTGCTGCCACTTCTACTGCTTGATGGTAAGTTGAATTTTTGGTTATTTGCTTGTGGTAACTCCAGTCTTTCTGTGTGCATCTTCAGTTCTTTTTTTATTAGGCTTTTCTACTGTTTGTTAGTATCATACCCTTATTGTAATCCAAAAATAACAAATGATAGATATCCATTTGGTATTTGTGTGTCTAACAACTACCAGAAGTGGTTTGTCAGGGTTTCTTAAAGGTGCACCACTTTTGTTTGGAGCAGCGTTTATTTCTGCTGCTGCTTTGGCAGCTGGACATGGACTGTGCCAGCTGCTGCAGATGGAGTGGCTGGCACCGACCTCCTGGAATATGGAAAAAGATGAAATGGAACATCTTCATTCCTTTGCCTGAAAAAGGGAATTATTGGCCTCTGATGCTGCTGTTCTGTGTCGAATGAAGCTATGACAGTGTTTTATTCTGCAGCCTTGCTGCTATAAAAGGGATGTGTTGTGAATGGTCATTCCTTCCCAATGTGCTCAGCTATTCCAGAGCTGTTTATGCTCCCCCTCCAAGAATGTGCACCTCTTGTCCTCCTGCAAGGCTGAGCAGCCCAGGGCTGGGATTTGGCAGTGCTGGAGCCCATCCCACGGAGGCAGGCATTGTACAAACCACAGTGTGGAGCTGGAGCATGGGTTGCGAGGATGCTCCATAAAGCATGGACTGTGCTGGAGCCTGTAATTAATGCGCAGAAGGCATTGCCTCTGCAGGGGCCTCATTAAGAGAACATAAATGAGCTGTAAGGCAGCCTTAATACAAATAAACAACTCCAAATGGGTTAATCAATAGGAGGAAAAATCCATACAGGCAGCCTGTCGGAGTGGCTGCTTTGGGTATGTGGTCCTGCCTGCCTCAGTGGGTTTCAGCTTTGTGTTTTCATGAGGAATGAGCTGCCATCGGGGTGCTGCAGAGGTGGACTGTGCAGCTGCAGCCTGGCCAGGTCTGCCCCTTGCCCACTGAGCTCTGCCTCCAGCATCTCTTTTCCCCTCAGCTCAAGGGGCTCCACAGACCAGAACCACAAAGCTTGTGCTCGTTGTTTGTTGTAGCATGGTTGCAAGATGAGACAGCTCCTGCTGTGAGGGGGAGAAAGAAACGACAAGAGTTACCTCTGGGGCACTTCCATTGCTGTGAAAGCTGCTCATAGCATCACTGAAGAAAGAAGCTTGTGAGGGTAAAATTCCAGGAGCAGTGTGGCTATAATGGGAGTTTTCACAGCTTCCCCCCAAAAAAACCTTTTTTGGGATAGGAAGGGGACGCTTGCTCTGCCTTTGGAGGTTCCTGCAAGGAGAAAGAGCATCACTTGCAGGAGCTCTGGCTTTATGTGATTTAAAGCAAATGTTACCGTTAGTGTTCGCATGGAGAAAGTTTCTACTTGAGGAGAATGGGTTTTCAGTGAAGGAGAAGGACCTCTGGGTGGCTCCACCTTCACAGGTCTGGCAGTGGATGTTGTCATTCCTGCAGGCGTGCTACAGGAACAGCTTTAATTTCCTGAGCCATCGTTCTGGTTTAAGTACTCGGCAGCAGTGGATATTCATGCCTGGCTAATGCAGCTAGCCGGAGACAGGCTTATTCCAGGCAGGAATTTCTTACAGAGGCGATTATCCAGGGGAGCGCTGCCTCATCACTGAACACTGGTGATGTATCTTAAGTTTGTACTGGATATCCCAGCTAGAAGTGATGCTTTGCATGCGTGCTGAGGCCCTGCAGTCATAAGCTGGTCTGGAAATGGGCTGGCTGCTCCAGCACCCAGTATTGCCCACTCCATGGAGCAGCAGAGCAGGCTTTGCACCATGCAGTTCTGCAGTAACCTGCATTTCAGGGATGGCTGTTCCCAGTAATGTCAGTTGTTCTTTTAATAAGGTTTACTGGAGGATTTTATGGATCTGTATTCACCAGCATTCCCTCAGTGCTGCTTGTCCCTTCTCTGTGTAAGTTCTTGTCCCATTCAGACTGCTGTGAGCTGCTCAAACGTGTTAAATGGCAGGATCCCAAACCCATGGATGCGCCGAGGGACCCTGAGCCTGGCCACAGACAGATGGGGATGGTTCTCTCCAGGGATACCTGTGAAGAGAAGGTGCAGAGCAGTGACATGGGCACAGCCCAGCTCACACCGTGCACACCTGAATGCATCTGTGAGAGTCACAAATGCTGCTGAAGTGAATTCTGGGCAGGAGGTGATGGAGCGGGGATGAGCTGAGAAACTTCACAGCAACTGGGAAGAGGAGACAATTCAGGCAGGAGAAGTGCTGGGTGGTCCCTTGGGCTCAATTCTTCCATTTGTGCTGAGCACGGCCTCTTGTCTGTGGTATTTTTGTGTTATTTTTCAAACAGCCACTTCAGGATTTAAAAAGCATCACTTGAGAGTCTGCTGATGGCTGCTGTGAGCTTTGCAGGCTTCTGAGAGACCTTCCATGTGCAATCTGGCAGGGACCTGTTAAGCGCAGCACCCGGCTGTGGTGTGTGGTCACTCATGGTCCTCTAATGGCTTTATTTCATTAGCAAGAGCTCACTGGGGAGGGCTGTGCATGTCCATCGTTGCTGGAAGTTCACGTTACCCAAGTGCATTCATTTAGTGGACTGGTTTTCTTAACAAGACCAATAACCAGTGTGATCTAATGTTCCTTCTGGGGCTCTCATTCACTTTATTCCCCAGCAGAAGCAGGCAGGTCAAGAGCTCTCCTGCATTAGCAAGAAGATGTTCCACCTTCCTTATTGTCTACCATTCCCTGCAAAGATTCTTTTAAACTCCCAAAGAAAATGTTATCTTTGATTTACCTTTCTTCCCCCCCCCCCCCACTTTGCTTCTTCAGACAAACATTTATTGCTACTTCGAAAGACCAGACAACTTACTGTGTCAGGTATCCTAATCCAATCTAATGTGACTGAACTCCATCACTCATCCCATGCTTCAGAGCTGAAAGGAAATGGAAGGGGTTTGTCTTGTGCCAGCAGTAAACCACTCAGTAATAGCATCTTCTGGCTGGTTTCACCAGTGCCACCAGGCAGGGTCCCTCAGAGTTGGCTGACAGCCTGCATACAGGTATGTGGGTGCACAGAGAGCTGAGCTGCCACCATTTGCATCTTGCAGCTGAAGTTACTGAGTAGCTGGGTGCATTTGGGCCCTGGGTACTGCCAATGCCCTCCCAAAACCTTCTCTTTTCCTTTTGTGCTAAAAGTTCTACTTGTCTGTAGCTGGCAATTATACTTGGATTTCACCCGGGGAATCTGCGTGATGTGATCTCGGATTGCACAGCAAGAGTGTGATAGAGCCAGGAGGAAACCCAAGGCTTCTCCAGGCATCCTCTCAGCTTCTGCTCCTCTGCCTCTGGCTGCTGAGGCAACACTGGTACCCGACTGTCTACCACACAGGTTGATGGTGCCGAGATTGCAGCACAGGCATGGCCAGAGCACTGATCTGCGCTCAGGACTGCGGTGGCACTGGGGCTGCAGATGAGAGCAGCTTGTGGCTAAGGTGTGAGCCCTCAGTGTCTCATCAGTCCCAAGAGGAGCTCCCAGCCCTGGCTGCTTGTTGTGGTGTTGTCCCTGCCTGCCTGGCGCAGCGGAAGGATGGGTGAGTGTCCCCTTCCCACATGTAGCAGCCCTGGTGCGGAGGAGTTGAGGAGCAGCTAATTGCTGTGCTCCAGAAGAAGAAATGAATAAAAAGGACTTCTGCAAAGAATACAGTCTCCTGGAGAAGAAATTACTGCTCTGCTCCACCCACACCATGCATGAGTGGCCTTCATGGATTGACTCATCCCTTCCTTTCCTGCAGGCAGGGCTCTCTGAGCTGGGGATGCTCCACTCGCCTTTCTGCTGTGAGGCAGGACCAGGGCTCCCTGCCCCTCTGACCCTTGTGCAGGGCTTCCAGGGCTCAAAACCTGCAGTAAACCCATATCTGTGGCTGATCCAGATATCCATCCGCACACATGCATGGTGCTGTGCTGATGCTGGCAAGCACGTGGCAGATCACAGGTAAGAGTTAGCGCCGCTTTGCTCATTGCAACACAATTTGTCTGGCTTATACCAAATGAAGCGTTGAGCTGCAGGAAGCTGCGTCCTGATGAGGACACAGTGTACCAGAAAATCAGGTGCATGGCTCGATGATGCAATCTGGGCTCATACAAGCAGTAGCTCTCAAGAGAAAAGAGCAGAATTCAAGGAGCCAAGCACCTCATAAGAAAACCAGAGAGATGTGGGAAGGAGATGGTGAAGACCAGATCTAGGCTGTGATGGGATTGTTGCCTCTAGCTCAGGGTTATGGATCCATCCCTCCTGGAGTGAGGACAGTGGTCAGAAGGTGGCTCTTCACCCTCTGCTTGGTAGTGTGGGGTTGGCTGCTCCATCACACGTGCAGGAAGATGATGGTGTTGGTTTGCCCCTCTTGTTTGAGGTCTGCTCTCCCTTGGCAGGACAGGCCCAGCTCCCCATGCCAGGCTGGGTTCATCTGTGCTTTGAGTATTCATTTTCTTGATAGAATGAAGTATTTTGAGTTGCAGCCACCGATTCCATGAGCAGGCTGCTGGTGCTCAGAGGGAGGCTGCCTAACAGGGCAGGCAGCATCACTGGGGGATGCTTCATGCAAACGCATAATATGCATAATTTACCAGACATGAATATTAACGATCAGCCCAACCTAACCCCTTGTAAAAAGAGCCAGCACCAAAACTGCTCCTGCAGCTGTGGGGAGGTCTCGTTTTCCCAGCAGCAGCAGCAGCGCTTTCTTCCTGCTTCCGTCAGTCCCTCGCTCTGGTTCCCAGCTCCTCCCTCAGTGCCGGGTGAGGCGATCAAAGGCAGCTTTTAACAGCTCCTTGCTGCTCTCCAGGGCCACACAGGAGCTTGGCCGGGACCTCTGAGGCGCAGTGCAGCCTCAGGACTCCCTGCCCCACCTTCTCTGCCTTGCACAGGGTAGGTTTTCATAGATGTGCCTTTGTGACCAAGGCACTTCTGTTTGGTTTGGGTTTTTTAATCCATCTTGGACCCATCTGATCCTGACACCTCTTTTCCCACCCTGCTGCTCTATATTACTTCATAGTTGCTGTACAGATTGTGTCAGCTGGCACAATACAGTGTATGAGTCAATGCTGTGGCACTAGAAGTAGGTTGACGTCCCCTGTAACGTAACGTAGTGAACCTCCGTTCCCACGATCAGCTCCATGTAGACCTTCACGGGTGGCTGCCTTCAGTCCACCCCAAAGGAGATGGTTCCAAGGAAGTGGAGCCCAGGTCTGATCGCAGAGACTGTGGCTCTGCTGCTGTCCTGGTTTTGGCTGTAGTATAGAAAGCATAAAAACTGGGGAGTTGGCCGGGATCCACCTTTCACTGCTCGGGAATGGGCTGACATCAGTCAGGAGATGGTGAGCAATTGTGTTTCACTTGTGGTTTGTTCTTCTCTTTATCATTATTATTATTAATTATTATATTTTACTTTATTTCAATGATTAAGCTGTGCTGCTCTTGACCTGTGAGTTTTCTCTTCTTACAATTCTCCTCCTCATCCCTCCAGGGCATGAAGAGTGAGCAAGCAAGTAGCTTGGTGGTACTCAGTTGATAGCTGGGGTTAAACCACGACAGTTGCCAGATTGCTTCCACTTGCAGCCACTTCTGGAGGCAAAAGCATCTGAGAACTCCTCAGAGCATCCCTGGGGAGCCTGGTCCACTGAACAGCCACAGCCCCGTGGGCCGACCTCCCTGGTGAGCAGCACCCTGGTGTTTTGGACACATTCCCACAGTTCTTGCTCCTGAATCTTACTCATGGTAAATGCTAAATGGATGCATTTATCGTGCCCAGTGACGCGGGTTCCCAGCAGCCTGGGAGGAGACATTCCAAGCTGTGGCACCATCAACGTTCAGGAGAGGTCGGCAGTGTGGGAGGAGATGGGTGAGAGGGGTTGGTGCAGGGTGATGCGCCAGGTTCTTTCCTCACACCGCGAAGGCAGGAGGCCAGCCCAAGGTGATGCCTCTTCCTATATGTTTATGTCCCTGCACATAAGCTGGTAGGAGGGCACGGAGAGGGCTCTGCAGTGCAGGAGGCTGGGAGTTAGCAGGTCCCTGTGTGCAGAGCAGTGTTTTGCCTCTTCAGAGAGATTAATGCTGAAGCAGCTGTGTGCCCTCAGCTCTCCTGCTCTGACCTTCCCTGTCCTTCCCTTTCCTTTCCGCAGACCCCTTGGCCTTTTGTTCTAGAACATCTTGAATTGTTTAAATGTGAGTGAGACTTCCAGTTTTGGGGTTGAGATACAGGAACTGCTGCCTTCCTGAATGGCTGCACTTGAGCAATCTTTCCTCCCAGAAAACAGGAGCCTGAATGGAGAGCATCAGCCCATAATGCAGCCTTCCTTTCTTCTGCTAATGCTCAGTCACCAGTGAGGAGGGAAGCTCTCAGCTCCTGCCAACCAAGTGATGCACTATTATTAAAGCTCTGAAGCAACAAAATGCTTAATATCTTTGAAGTGCTTTCCAAAGCCTGGAGTGAAATCTCACAGCTGCGGTGCAAGACTGAGCCCCACCAGATGCTTGTAGGAGCTCTCCGTTCCCAGCTCTGTGCCAGCAGATGGGACATTGTGATGCTTCTCCAGGCCCTGGACAGCCACAGTCCAAGTCCATCCCCTTCCCTGGGCTCATACTTCTCACAGGGACAGGATGGGCCCCTGGAGGACCCTTGGGAAGTGAGGTCTGTGCTTCCCTGGCAAAGCTGACCATGCACATGGGGTTCTTCATTTATCTCCCAGAGTTTTGAACCAGGATGGGGGACGCATTTGGACTGTGACAATAATGGTCCAACTTGGTCGTTGGCAGAGAATTCTTACCTTTCACTGAGGAAATAAGGACTGCCACAGGCAGGATGTGTGTGGGGTGTCCTGGGGTCCTGGCTCACCTTTCTGGTGGTGTCAGAGACACAGCACAGGCTGGCACAAGATGGGGAATGCAGGACCTCCTGTCCTGGTTTGCCCCTTTGGGCACATCCCTTCTCCCCGTACCCCACAGCTTCCATTCCCCGCACATCCCTCACTGTCACAGGGCTGGACAGGAGGGGAGCAGAGACGGGGAGATGTCAGTAGGAAATCCCCTTTCTAACCACCCCCTGTACCAGGTATGGGAGAGCACTGCTGAGCACAGAGGCATTGCCACTGCCTCTTGGTTGCAGTGCATCATCTCATCATTGCTCATCTCTTCTCCTCCCTGCTGCTGCCCTCATTTGGCTGCTTTTTGTAGATGAAGAGAGACCTTTAGAATATAGGACAAGGTCACCCTTCCCTCCCCACGCAGCGCTGTGCCGTGGTGCTTGGTGACAGCAGCTTTGCAGAGGCACTGCCTGCGGGTGCTGAGGGCTGCCCCATGGGGACATGTGTGCCCCTTGCACGGGCTGGTGGCTGGAGCTGGAGTCCAGCAGTGCCACTGCTGCTCTGTGCCAGGCTGCTTTGCTTCTCATGTCTCATACACCCTCTCTTTTGGCCTGGCTGCCTCTTCATGTCCTGCAGCCCTGCTGCTCACCTCACAGGAGAGATGCTCAAGTCCTGCCCAGGTGTCTCCAGGGTAACGAGACTCAGTGGTTGGGGTTGTAGTGACTCCTGGTCCAGTGTGAGCTGCTGTGGGTAGGAGTTTGTTTCCACATGAGCAGGAAACATTCCTCTTGCTCCTCACCAGGCTTATTTGCTCCTCCAGTGTCAGGTCCATTTTATTGCACCTTTCTGCTCCTTCCATTGCTGCCAGACGTTGCCTGCATGCCGAAACCCTCTGTGGTCCGGGCTGTCATCATTCCAGCCTGACAGAGCCAAGGCAAAGTGCGCAGATGAACTTCCTTGGGAGCAGTCCAAGCCTGAAAGTCCTCTGCCCTCCTTCCAAGCATAAAGATATTGAATATAAACAGCCTTGTTATTTCAAGAGGAAACAAGGGTCTAAGGCAAAGCCTCCCAGAAGCAAACGCTCAGCAGCAATAACACTTCTTGATGAGAAGTTTCCTTGTGCCTGACCCTGGTTGCTCTCCAGGTGGATGCCAGCACTCCCATAGTGCTTTTAGTTAATGGAGAAAGATAATCCTGATGTCCTGGCCAGCACCGTGCCTGTGCAGTGCCCAGGGCTGTCCAAGCTGCTGCTGACTGTTCTGTTTTTGTGTGCTGCAGGATCTAGCGCTCTGGCTGGCGGTCCTGGTGTCCCTAAGCCTGGGGACCATCCTGTTCCCTGGGGTGCTGCAGGGTGCAGGGGGGCTGAGCCAGAGGTGGAGGGACAGGAGGCCAAGGGCAGCATTGGCCTGGGCACGGAGCACAAGTCTCCACCGAGGTGCTGGCTGGGTGCCTTCTACCTGCAGCCCTTCCATTGCAATGTCTTGGCAAAGGGATGACGTTACTGGAGAGAGGAGGCAGGTGGTCAACCCAGAATAACCAGATGGTGCTGTGCCTCTGAATGTAGGACAAGGTGGACCTCTAGGTCCCAGTGGTCTTGAAGAGTGTCTGAAGGTCTCCTTTCTGGTCTCTGAATACAAGTGCAAGGCTTGGACTGATGCTGTTGGCTCCTGCCCCAGGCAAGGGTCCGAAGGACCACAGGAGCCACTGGGGTCTGCAGTCTGGGGGTGTATAGCTGGTTCTTTGCCTTGTGCATTTCTCAAGGAGTCCTTTTGGTCCTGTGGCCCAGAGGCACTCACTGTTTATATCTTTTGAAGCCAAGAACTCTGGGTTCAAGAATCATTACTTTATTAGGCTATTTTGCTTATTTGGTTATTATATTATACTGAGGTGTAGCAGGCATCCCTCCACCTTCCCTCGGAGGAGATAAGCCCACTCGAAAATGTGCCCATGATTAACTGATAGCCTGTTCTCTCTGTGCACAAAGCTGACTCCTGTTCATTTGCATTCTGATGGGTGCTGACAAGCAAAGCAGTGGTCCTGGGTTTATCCCCCAGCTTGGGCTGGGATTCCAGCTATGGAAGGGGGATTATTGCCTTGGCTCTTCCCCACCCTCCTGCTGTCTGGCTTGATCCATGTGAATTAGAAAGTAACAAGCTCGGTGTCCTACCAAAGCACTGGGTATTTGTCATCCCAGCAGCTTCCAACCTCCTGAACATGCAAGGTCTGAGGTCCCTTTTGGCTCCCAGATCTCAAACTTGTGGTGCCCAGAAAGGCTTGGTGTCCTTCGAGCCATCCAAACCGGGACTCTGCCATGCATTAGTCAGAGAAGCAACCCAGCCCTTCGGTCTTAAGGGTGCTGAACACATCTCTAAAGGAGGTACAATTCTGTGGTCTGCCAGGCATGCTCTGACAGAGGCTGCTGCAAGATCACACTGGGCCATGTCCTACGCAGTTATGTTGGCCTGACCCATGTCTGTGTGGACCAGCCACCTCCAGATGTCTTGTCTGAGTGATGGCAAGAGCATTTTGCTGGCTGAACTCTCTACCCCAAACTGTCTTGGTTCAGAACAAAACCCAATGGGATTTGGTTTTAATACCAAGAAAGTATATTTTGACCACGCTGACTCATCTACACAAACTGTCCACCGCTGCATGTTTTCCCCTCTGCCTCATAAACACAAATGCCACGTTGCTTACAACAGCTTGTTCTTCACGCGGACAAGTCAAATGAGGAAGACCCGCTGGAGATGGGCTCTTCCATGCCCAGTCAGTGAAAGAGCTCTGCTGTGACGTTCAGGCACCATCAGCTTTTATTAACCAGCATTAAACTCGTCCCAGCAGACTGGCAACATGAAAATTTTATGTGTCTTTTAGTAAGGCTGGGTGGAGCTTTTTAAACATCTACATCTTGAGACAGATGCGGGAGGAAATCTGTGCCAGGCCAAGCAGCCAGGAAGGGGTACACTGAAACTATAGCAGTCTGACTTCAGGTTGTGAGCTGACCTGTTCTGCACCAGTTGTGCATTGGCTCTGTCGAAACCACACTTACTTTTACCTGGTTTTTCCCAATGAAATGCAAAAGCATTGGGAAGTTCCCAGAAGTGGGAGCCAACTCCCGTGTGAGTTATGCCAAGTGACAGACCTGGAGATTGAGCTGCAAGCCAGCAATCATTAATGTAGCACTTATTTTAATGGCTGCCACTAATGGCAAAGCAGGCAGCTCAGCACCTGCATGTCACTGCAGCCCTGCAGCTTCTACTTCGCTCTATTCCTGCTCTTCAGATGGCACAGGAAAGTGGTTCCACCCTGTAGGGCAGTTGCACTTGTGGAGGGCAGCCTGGGGCAACCTCTCCAGGCGCATCTTGGATGCTGGAGAGGGATTCTGCGTCAGGGACTGTAGCGATAGGACAAAGGGTGATGGGTTCAGATGAATCAGGGGAAGTTCAGGTTAGGTATAAGGAAGAAGTTCTTTACTGTGGGGGTGCTGAGGCGCTGGCACAGGGTGCCCAAAGAAGTGGTAAATGGTCCATCGCTGGCAGTGCTCAAGGCCGGGCTGGACAGAGCTCTGGTGACATGGTCCTGTGTGAGGCGTCCCCGCCTGTGAGGGGTTGGAAGTGGATGATCTGAAGGTCTTTCCACCCCAAACCGTTCTATGATGCTATGATCTGATGTCTGGACCCCATGAACTTGCACTGCCCCTTACCCATAGCCAATCTCTGGCCCTGTCACTGTATTAAATGTCCCAGCTCACTGAGCCGCTCCCCAAGGCTCTCATGTTGGGGGGCTCAGAGAGATTTAGCAATTCAAGTGCAGAGACAAGCTCTCTTTTAGGGCATAAGGAACACGAGGGCCCTGCTGAGCACAGTGTGATCACTAAGGCTTCACTGCAGCTGGCATGGATGTGGCCATCTCTTTTTGGGAGTCCTTGTCTCAAAATCCTGGCTTGAATGTGCAGGTCCTTGTGCTCACTGCTGCCTCTTCCCTGGGACCTCTCCTGGTGTGGCTCAGGCTGGCTCCAGCACTGATGGCTTTTGCTTAGCAGAGAATCACAGAATCAACTCGGTTGGACATGACCTTTAAAATCATCAAGTCCAATCGTTACCCCAGGACTGAAAGTCCACCACTGAACCATGTCACAGGGCAGCGATGTAATAAACACCCTCTGGGGTGGATGGGAGGAGAGGACAGAGGGAGTTGAGCCCCATGTCATCAAGCTCCTCAGCTGAGCACAATGGGAGAGGAAAGCCATTGCCACAGCCTCTCTGCCACTTCTGGTCCTGGTCCAAATGCCACGGATGAGGCTCCTGCTCCCCTCTGCAGCAGAGATCACCTCCTCTGCTGCTGACACCGCGGTGGCGGATGGAGGTTGCTCCTCCAAGCTCTGTCTCCTGCCACCCCCTGCAGGACCCATTGTTCTCTCAGCCCCAGTGATGGGCGCTGCGTTCCTGATGGCACCAGAGACTTGCAGAAGTACAGCTGGGATTTCTTTCTAATCTCCCCAGTTTCACCTGCCTGCTCAGTCGTAACAGTCCCAGACACGCTGCCTTTCCTCCCCCGTTTTCCATATGCTAATGCTTCCCTCTCACCTGCCAGGGGCTGCTAATAGACTCGTTCACGGCAGCCTGATAGACAGCCCTTGGGTTTTCTGCTCCTGCAAGCTGTGTGGCTGCAGAAGAAGGTGGTCCCGTGGGTTTCCCATCAGCTGGGACTCGAGATCTGGAGGGTTTGGGACAGGCATCCTCTGCCCTGTGCTGCTGTGCCCAGCCTGGCCCCAGCAGCTGGCGGCAGGGAAGGCCAGGTACAGACCGCAGCAAGCTCAGCCAGGGCCGCTGGTGCCAGCTCCCTGCCTCAGTTTCCCCACAGCAGAGCCACATCCCTGTTTTGCCTCAGTGCCTTTGTTTCCACTTACCTCTAAGCCAATTGTGCTGCTCCTGGCTTTGCTTTAGGGGCCCGCAGCAATCTGGATCTTTCCAAAACCTCCATTGCTCACCTCAGTCTCCCGCAAGCTCTCCAGTTCTGTGCCCCCATGGCAAACCCAAATGCTCTCCTCCTCATCACCCTTCTCCCAGCTGCCAAGAGAGCCCGATGCCCTGACGCAGGACCCGCAGCAGGCTGGAGAGGCGCCGGGCATCAGCATCCCACAGTGCTGAGGCCGGGGCTGTGCCAGCCCTGGGCAGCCTCCCCTGGTGAGAGGTTGTTCTTCTCACTGGATATTACTCGTGGTGAGCACCTCCCTCCATTTGTGGACCTTTTGAGGATCTTTCATTTCCAAGGCATTCTCCCCCCACCCCTCCTTTGATTTTTAAATTAAAAAAGGGAAAAAAAAGAGATGTTTCCATAGGAACTCGGTGAGAGGCTGATCCCGACCTCGTTATTTGCTCAGTGAAAGGAACTTTATTTTGGTCTGTTTGTGTACGTTGTCAGATTTTGGCTAAACCTACTTTCCTGACTTTGTACAGTGCGTTCTTTGAATCTTCATTTCAAATGCATTCATCCCATGGCTTAATTTATCCCATATTGTGATCAAATTTAGCTGAAAGCAATCTGCTTTTGCCAATTCTGAATATTCATCAGCTGCCTCATTCATTCGCTGGAGCAAACCCTGCTCAGAGCGCTGGGTGCTGCTGGCCGTGTGTCTTGCTCAGGGTGCTGCCTTCCTGCTTGCCCTTACCTGCTGCCCTGGTGCTGCCTGGAGCGAGGGAGCGATGGGTGCTTGGTGGGTACAGGCTCCCCAGCACCGTCCTCTTTGGACCTGTCTGAAGGTAGAGGTAGGGAGGCTGGGAGAATCATAAGGAGTTGAGAAGAGGAGGGATGGATGCCCTTGGCATCTTCCTCTGGGGGCTCTGCAGTTGGTAGAGGATACCTCCACTTCCCTGCCCTCCGTACCTGTTTAGTCAAGGACCTTTCTGATCGATCCTAGCTAGCCAGTTGGCCCCCTCTATCCCAAACTGTTGTGTTTCAGTCCTGATCCTCCTGGGAGTGTACGAATGCAATGGGGGGAACAGGAGGTGATGCACCCGCAACCCAGAGCCCAGAGAAAAAGTCATAGGCCATGGCCAGCATGAGGTATAGTCTGTGTTTCCCAATAGCCCCCAGCTGGTACTGGAGCACAAGCTGGGAAGGTGCTGTCGCCATTCCCTGCTGTTCTAGGCCTGTCTTGCCCATGTCCTTAATCTCAGCCATGTACCACCAGCAAATGTGATTGCTGTTGGTGTGAGAAGTTACACATCCTCTTTCCTGAAAGCTCAGTGACTTGTTCTTTTTAGGGGGACATTACACCCGTTCTGGCAAGTCCCATGCAGTGAGCACGGCTCTGAGAGGCAGTGCTGGGGTAAGCAAGCCCCCTCTGGGCTGAAGTTGAGGTTTTCAAAGCAGTTTTTCTACAGATTGAGCTGAAAAGGTAGGGGATGGTCCCATTCTCTGCTTCAGCTTTGCCTCTGTGAATCAGCAGTGTCTTAAAGAGGTGAAAAAGTTTGAAAACTGGAATGAAACAGACCTTTATTTATCACTATACATATAGCCCTATATTTTATCACTAAATATTTGTGGGGACGGCCACGGGAGTTGGAGAGGTGGCCCGTTTTGATGAGCGAGTGCCTCCTGCCTCTCCTGCAGCTCAGCCTTGCAGGTCCCAGGGGCTGAAGAGCAGCCAAGGGCAGGGCCATGGCACTTTACAGAGCCACATTCCTGCACTGCACCAAGTGGGCACTGCCCTGTCTCCAGTGCAGTGACCCTACCGCTGGTTTGCAGATCGAGGCATGGAGGTGTGTGGGGAAGTGATGCTCCCACAGCCCTACCGCAGATTCAGGGTCTGATGGCTGTTACATGATGCTGCTCCTCCAGACCATGACAGGTCCTGGATAAAATACGCCTTCAGCCTCCTTTTTTCTTCCATAAGATGAAATCTAACAAGAATTGCATAATTCTTGCCCGGCCCTCTTGCTATACTCAGCTGGAAAGTGTACCTCAGGTGCCCATGAGCTCTTCATAGAGAGCTGGATGGATGCTGGCTATCTCCCAGGCAGTGCTCAGCACGTCCATCAGTCAGAGTGCACTGCTTGTGATGTCCTGTTCTCCTGCCGGAGAAATGAAATCAGGGAATGCATAGATAAATGAAGTTTGAGAAGTGTTTCATCAGAGATCGGAAGCTGTGGCAGTGCTGCGGCCGAAGAGCCAGCTGGTGAGGGACACAGCAGTTCAGCTTGCTTCTCTGTGGGCAAAGTTTGGGCTGTTTGCTCTATAGGCTGGGAAGGGGGAGAGGGGATGTGTTTGCAAGGTCTCAGGGATCTACTTCAGGGCTCTCACTGGTTCCCCTTACCCCCTTGTTGTACAGAACGGGAACCCCTCTGCTGCAGAGCTGTACCCAGGTCTGTGTGTGCGCAGCCCCAGGCAAGCATCATGGTCAAAAGGGCTCAGCATCATCTGAGTGAAAGGGACTGAGCACTTTGTGCATCGCCTTTCTCTGCAGATGAGCTAATATGAGATGCCCAGAGTGAGACAAAGCAGAACTTCATGCATAATGCTACCTCCAAATCTCCCATTTAATCCATCCCTCTGCATTAATGTCACTTTAAAGCTCTTGTGCTGCCCCTAGAGACTAGAAAGGTTACTGGGAAGGGAGCACACTGGTGTTTTGTCCTGGGGTCCCGCAGCACTGTGCCACCTTACACCAGCTGAGCATCTGCCCCTAATCTGGTTTAGCTGCATACAGCTCAACAAAACCACTAAGTGGATTGGCTTAGCTCTCCTCCACTAACCCAATCTGCGAATTGGATCTGGCTGGGTTTTGCAGGGTGTACGAGTATGTTCTGGAATCGTTCAGCAGCTCTGCACAGACGGGCTGCCTCGGAGGCTCAGTGCTGTTCCCAAGCTGGCTGGCTCCACTGCCAAGCTGCTGGGAGCACGCTGTGATGTGCCAGTGCTGGGCTGCTGGGCATGGTAAAACACATCTTTCCCCATCTCCTCTGTGCCCTTTGCAGACCCACATCACCTCCCATGTCCCTTCGGTTGTTGCAGTAAGGGGAGTGGAAGGATGAGTCCCTGGACTGATCCATTCCCCTCTTTGCAGCCTTGTCCAGACTGACAAGGCTTCAAGGGCAGGAGCTGGGAGCACTGCAGGGGCAGCTAGCACTGTGCCCTGGCACACCTAATGGGACTGGGGAAGAGGAAGGGATGAGCAGGGTCACAACCACTGAAGGTGACTGAAGACACTGGTATGTGTCTTCATACATACTGTATGGTATGAAGGATGCTCATGCATCCTTCACTGGACTTCATCAGGACTGCTCCTGCCTCTCAAACCATTTCTGCCACTGGGCTGGTGGTGTAACACAACCATTTGTGCTCACAGTCCTGGAGCACAAACATCCATCCCTGCCAGGACCTCACATTGCTGTCCCAGGTGGAGAAATCTGCAATGAAGGGCAGGTGGACAAGGGCTCAATTAGAGCCATAGATCTCAGCTGAGTCCCCTCCATAAGCATCAACTGAGCACGGCATAGTGCAATGCTCCTGCAAGCTTTCAGGTCACATCTACAGGGTAAAGAACAGCAGCACGACCACAGACCAACCCTGCCATCACCACTCCGGTGTAGGAGCAACACTGCCCAAAGCAGAGACTGAGACAAGACTGGGCAAAAGCATGTAAAGGGTGAGTACAGCTCAAAGCATTCTCCTTCCCAAGGAACCTGGGGATAGAGGAGGGTCTACCCCCTGAACTTCCATCTTACCCCATCGTTATCTGGTCAAGAAGCAAGAGGGTGCCGTAGGAGATATAAGCAGATCAGTTTTGTGCCTGCTGCTTGCCAGGACAGGCTGTGTCTGTGAGCAGCAGCACTGCAAGATGTGCAGTCACGCATCTGCTGGAGCACCTTCCTCCAGAGACACTGTTGGCCTCCTGCAACCAGTGTTATGGCTCCCTGGCCTTTTGATTACTGCGCTTGTTCCTATCAACTCCTGGTTGCTGGTGCAGGCTTTGTGATTTCCCAAGCTGCTTGCTAGGCAAGAACAAATTGCTTGCTGGGATCAAGTGAGGCTGGCCATGTGTTCCACCGGGACAGCCACTTTCTTGGGGCTTTTTGAAGGGAAAGAAAACCTCCGAAGCTTTCAGAGACAGGTTGAAGGCTGCTGAAGTCCTCAAGGCTTCAATTTAGGCCAAGAACAGCTTTTTCTTATTATGAAGGTAAAGGTCATGTAGAGAATAATTTCTGGTCACGTCCTAAGAGCAGTTCTCCTCTCGGATGTATGTCTGACACAGCTCACCTCCAGACCCAGCTGTGAGTGCGGCACCTCAGCATCAGTTGTGACATCAGATGCAGGAGAGGGGAGTGTTAGCCTGGCTTTATTTCCAGGTGCTGTGACACTAAAACACATCGAGAGTGACTGCTCTGAGGGTCTGTGCTTTGAGCTGAGCATCCTCCTTGTCTGGAGACCACCACCCCCTGTGAAATGGTGATGATCCTTATGCCAGTGCTGCTCCATCTCTCTCCAGCGAAGCCTGAAAACGGGGCTGACAGAACTGGGACCCACGATTCTCTTCTTTAGCAATCAAAGCATGGCGAAGGAGTGCAGCTCCCAAACCCCAGGCCACCTGGGGCCTTTGCATCTCTTACAGGGTGCTGTGCTTTCCCTCTCCTCTTGCTTCCTTTGTGTGGACGCACATGAAAGTGCCCTGTGCAGCGAGCTCTGCTCTCGGGCACCATCCCAGCATGCCAGCATGCAGCGTTGGTAACAGCTCATCACTGGGCTGACTTGATGTTTAATGGCAGAATGAGGCAAGTGCTGTGCCTTGGCGGGACCTCACCTTCCTTCCTCAGCAGTGCTGACGGGAGGAGGAGAAGGAGGTATGCTCCAGGCTTTGCATCATCCCTTGCTCTTCTGGAAGCAAGGAAGAGTGGAAGGGAGCTTGTGGCATGCTGGTGGTAATGGTTGAGTGTTTAATGCATTGTGGGACAACCAGTCACAACAATTCCCCATAGTGAATTTTAGTGATTCTTATGACCTTCCATGAGCAAAAGGTGGGGAATGCTCCTTCTACAGATTGGGAGGGTTTGGGATCCTCTGTGAAGAGGATGTGCAGAGGAGGGGTGCCAGGATCAGCCTCAGCTGTGGCAGCTTGGAGTTGGTGTCAACTCCCATGCTGTGATGTCCTCGCTATGGGTATGACTGGGGGGAGCCACTGCTAGGCAGCTGATAACATGGACTAGAAAGAGACCCCAAAGGCAAGCACGGAGCTGCTAAAAGCCCTGCGCAAGGCACAGCTTCTTGGGAAGGTGGCAGGGTGCGAGTGATGGCTTAAATGGTGCTTTCCCGTTTCTCCGCAAGTAGCGGATGGACTGGAGAGGAAAAGACTGCAAGAAGGCAGCTTGATTTCTTACAAGAGCCTGCTCTGAAGCACATGATGTTTTTAATACTTTCAATTAAGGCAGGCAGAGGAAGCAAACTGTCACAGGGTATTACAGAGAATTGAGGAGCTCCACACGCTGCACAGAACCCGAATGGAGAGCAGAAATCAGCTCACAGAGGAGCTCGTGGCTCTTGTAAATCTAAAGAGGCAATATTCCCAGGGCTGATGGGTCCCAGGTACGAGATGAGATCTTTCAGCTGTTCAGAGATGGGGGAGAAGAGGCTCAGGAAGCCACCAGAGGGACACAGATTTAACTGCAAACCCATTTGGATTCACTCACTGGAGCATGAGTTGCCCTGACACGCTTGACCTGGTAGAGGACCTCGTTGTTACAACTGTTGTAAACTCTGAGCTAGGGCATGAGCTCAGAGTTTATGAACAGCAGCGCATGGGTCTTGAGACAAAGTGATTGATGGGCAATAGCTGCAAAGGGGGTGACTTCCCTCCTCAAGCAGTGCTTGCAAGCACAGATAAAGTCACTCTTCTGCTCACTGCTCAGGTCAAGGAGAGCTGAAAGAGTGCCGTAACTCTGCCTACAGGAAAACATGTTCTGCTGCCTCTGCCAGCTCCCCCCGTGCCAAATAAATTGCTGCCCTGGTTGTATCTGCAGCATCCGGGAGATGCCCTGCAGGAAAATGGGCACATGTTTTGAGGATTCAGGATCTCCAGCAAGAGGCGGTTCCTTTGGTGGCTGACATTGTGCTCGGAGGTGCTCCAGAGAAAATGCTGCGTTCAGGAGAGTACGGCAGGCTCTCTGCTGATGACCTTTTGATCTAGGAGAAACCATCAAAGACCACAGCCAGGCTGTATGGACTCTGGGGAAGGTCTGGTGAGCTAAAGTAATGAAATGGATGTCCTTGGGAAAGATGTCTGGGGCAGTGATGGACACAGTGAGGTGCCAGCCTTGGCTCTGAGCAGTCCCTGGAAGACACCGATTATACCAGCGTGAGGGAGATCAGCCCCATGAGCAGCTGTGGGAAGTTGCCTATTGCCATCCAAATCATCAGGAACATTGTGCTGGGCAGTGGGGGCCGTGCTCCTGCTCTGAGCTCACACCCGGCAAGCAGCACGATGGGTTTCCACACAGGGTACCAGGGTTGTACCAGGAGGTGTCATGCCATTCCCTGCCCTTCTCGTGCTGGCAGAGCCCTTCTCTCCCGCTCTGCTCCCACTTTGGCTCCGGTAAGTCTAGCCATGGATTGAACGGAAGCTGGCTACACAAAACCCTCCTGAACTGGCTATGAGTGATGAAATGGCTCTGTCCTTTCCCAGTAGCTAACGTATAGAATGTCAGAGCCATTTACAGATGTCTTCCTGCTGCAGTCTTATTCTTCAACACAATAGTAGCCAAAAAAGTGATGAATAATGAGACTGGTTTTATCCATTAACTCTGCCTCTCAGGCGTGTGCTCATATACAGAGTACAACCACCTCATGTTACTTGACAGGCAAGAGGCTGCAAGAGCAGCAAATCTCCAGGGACGCTGACAAGAAGGTGAATCACGAGCGAGACGGAATCAGGCAGACAACTGCCAGGCGAGCACATGGCTGGATAAACAGAGGTACAGGAGCTGATCGGTAGGTGGAAAAGCATTAAAGATCCTTTCATGGTTCACCTGTAGCGCAATAAATAAGACTCGCGCCAAGAGCAGTGAGCACATCTCTCTGCGGACTGCAGGAGGGTGAATAATGTGCCTTTGGCATGATCTATATGGAAGTACAATACGGTCCCTGATTAACACAGCCAAAGACTTTTGTCTCCTGTGCTTTGAGCAGAGATATGCAGAAAAAGGGAGGATCTCAGCTCTACAGAGCTGGAATTTTTGGTTTTCTGCTGTTCTTCCACTTCTGAGGTTTTTGTTCTTAAAATTGAGCCTTTTCTCTGCTATTCGGAAAATCGATATTTCCAGGCTGAGAACAACCTGAATCACCCTTTAAAATTTGATGTGGTTTTTCTGCTTTCCCCAGTGATCAGAGAAATGGGCCACTTTTAATGAAAATATTTGCAATGTTCGGCAAGTTTGTTGTGAAAACAGGATGATGCTTGCACTCATGATGAAGAGTGAGGAGACTGGCAAAGAGCATTCCCCTGTTTCCTTGCATGTATTAGTCACTCTTTGGAATGGAAGGGATGTATACAGATGTAAAAGCAAGCAGAGAAATAAATCCATAGTATAAGAGTACTTTGTAAATCATAGAATGGTTTGGGTTGGAAAGACCTTCAGATCATCCAGTTCCAACCTCTTGCTATGGACAGGGATGCCTCACTAGACCGTGTCACCCAAGTCCTGTCCAGCCTGGCCTTGAACACTGTCAGGGATGGAGCATTTACCACTTCTCTGGAGAACCTGTTCCAGTGCCTCACCACCCTCACAGTAAAGAGCTTCTTCCTTATATCTAACCTGATCTTCCCCTGTTTAAGTTTGAACCCATCACCCCTTGCCCTATTGCTACAGTCTGGATGGACAGGCGGACAGAACAGGGGACAAATAGGGTGGAATTTGGGCAAAGGTTTACATCACTGTTGTTGGTATTTAGGTAGAGTGGTCCAGTGTTCACA
>JAOEHX010029982.1:0-19888 GCA_025448015.1 Bolborhynchus lineola
TAGAGACAAGGATGTCATGTGGGACAGTGTTGAATGCTTTGCACAAGTCCAGGTAGATGACATCAACTGCTCTACCCGTGTCCATCAATTCCGTAGCCCCCTCATAGGGAGCCACCAGATTAATCAAGCAGGATTTCACCTTAGTGAAGCCATGCTGGCTGTCATCAAGCACCTTGTTGTTTTTTGTATGCTTTAGCATGCCTTCCAGGATAATCTGCTTCAAGGTTTTGCTGGGCACAGAGGTGAGACTGACTGGTCTGTAGTTCCCCTGCTCATCCATTCTCCCCTTTCTGACAATGGGGGTTATATTACCCTTTTTTCAGACATCAGGAACTTCACCTGACTGCCATGATTTTTCAAATACGATATGTAACATATCATGCATTTTTTCCTATATGCTTTGCTGTAGAACTCCAAGTTTTATGCAGGCTTTTTACCTGGGGATCTAGTCCTGGGATAATATCTGTGGAGTAGCAAACTTTTTTCCATTTTCTCATTGCGGATTCTATGCATGAAAACCTAATGCTAGCATAACTTTTCTTCCATAAAAACTAAATTTATTCTCTGAGATAAAACAAGACAGCGTATGTGGGTCAGCTTGTTTTAATGCCTTGTAGCACCAGGTCTGACATACTATTCTTATTGACCCATGTCAGAAATGACAGACTTTTGCACTAGTCTTAAGTTCTGTGTGTGTTTACTTGTTTCTCATGAAGCTTGTATAATATAACTCAAATGCTATCAAAATAGTGACTTGTAGGTGGTGTTTCTTGTTGCTGCTTCCAAAGCAGTGCTCACGTTCATTTTCCTTTTTCAGAGCTTGATGGTCCACTTTGGCTCTGTTTCTAAAATTGTCCTCCTTTTGCTTCTCATCCCAGAAAGAAACTCCCTGTCTTTAAAGTATCATGCAGAAACGTGAAAAAAAATGTTCAAGGGGGATGAAAAAACTGCAAATCCTGTTACTGTAGTATTCTTATCTCTTTATATAATAAATATTTTCTTGTATAATAACTGTAACATACCTCAAACCTCTTAAGACCTTGGTAAGGTTAACTTTTTTAATGCTCATTGCCACAATACAGTAGGGCCTTCCCAATCAGGCTAGCCCATTTGGTTAATACAAATAGACAAATGCCTTTTTTTGTAGCTCTAGCACATGAGAGCATGATGTGGTTAGCTCTGTCCAGAGTCCCCGCTTAAGGTCCCAGTTCATATTACATCCAGGGCAGTTCTGAGAAGACAGGCATATTTCCCTTCCTGGTACCAAAGCAATATATCTTAACATCTTTGTTATGATTCTGTTGGTAGTAAAGGTAGTACCAAATATAAATTATTGCCCAGAAACAATTTAATTATAAGGGCTATGGGGAAAAATTAAAAAAAAAAAGAAGAAACATTCTTCAATTTTCTTACTTTTTAAGCTTAAGGACAGAGACATGACATTAGTCCTATTTACTGGGTATAAAATTAAATTAAATCAATGCTTGAAGCTTTACTTGAATATGCCTCAAATTCAGTTCATCTACCATTATTGAAAAGTATCACATTTATGTCTTAATAATTCTTTACACTAGAGTGCTATTAATTCCACCATTATTATTATACTTCCCTATCTTCAATATATTATATCTGTTAGAATTCAAGTACAAAAATCAATGGGAAATTTGCATTTCATGTAAAATATTCTAATATATCACAATTAATTTCCTTCCCTGAATTATGTTAATTATCCTCTTCCCCACCTGGGAAGAAACCTCTATTGCATTCTTGCCTAGATTTAGATCTGAAGCTGGTTCCCTGGGGTGCAAATCTTTGATAGAAATTCCATACTTACTCTCTCTTTTCTTCTGTCTTTTATCCACACAGCACAGTGAGAATATTACATGAAAGGTTTGATTTGCCAACAATTTTTGAATACAGAAGATATCTGGTCATCTGTTAAATAAAACCCCACAGTTCCCTCACTTCTTGCCCATAGGCAATTAAGCTGTACACATGCAATTTCAAGATTAAAAGCAGCACTGAAAACCCACTCATGATTGACTGCACAACAGTTTACACACATCTAAAGTAATATCTGACATGCAGTTTTGTTTCCTTTATTTAAAAAAATTAACTTATGTCCTTCTCTTCCTAGCTTAAGGAAAATTCATCCCCCAAAGTCCTAGAAACTCTTATTTATTGAGAAATTATTTTAGATAAATTATCAGTTATTGTTTGAGGATCTACACTCCTGTCAGTGAAAACTTGAATTTATCATAAGGACATTTCCTTTAATGTGTGGAGAACCAAAATCATTCTAATCATTGCTGACTTTCCCTGAACTTTCCCCAAATATTAAGAGTAACAGAGTTCGCACCAGTTCCACCATTTGCACTGTTACTTGTTATCTCTATTTTTTACTTTCCCTTGTGAATTTTGCTTAAGGAGACCCTCTTTCTACCCTGTTCCTCACACATGACTGATGTCATGGTTTTTCCAGTTTAAAGCACGCTTCCAAATTCACTGAAATCTTTATGGCTAATGCTTTTTCTCTCTTTCAATTTTGCTCACAAAGATGAATCTCATAGTGCATGGTCATGAACCTTGGCCAGTCTGGGACCTTGAAAAAGGTATATGTAGGAAAGCAAAGAGATCCATTGAAAATAACAGTTCAATGCCAGGTCTGTAAGAACGGGATTTTAGCCTAAAGGTTTAGGTTGGTTATATATCTGCCTCTTTGCCCATTTTTTAACAGTTTGTTTTCTTGATTATAATGTTAACACCACCAGCGGACAAGAATTATTAATGCTGACATATTCTCAAATCCAGAAGTTTCTTCTAAATTGACAGCCAGGAAATGCACATTATTTAATATTCTTTCTCACTGGGTTGCAGTCAGTATGAAAGCTTTCTAGTCTAATTTGTTATTTCCCCTTTGTACACAGGATCTGGAGAAATTTTATAAAGACTGGTGAAATGTCATCACATCTCGCACTTAAGAATTTGATTTGTAGTTTGACTGAGTTTATGAAAGCAAAATGCAGGACAAAGTGACTGTTTTGATTGCAGCAAAAAGATATGAAGAAAAATCTATTTTTTTAAATATAGTTTTACTGGAATGTGTTTTGTTGACATTTTTGCTTTTCTAAAACTATCATTTACAGAGAGCCACAAGTTCAGAGGCTAGTTGACACAAGAACTGTTTTGCCAAGTAAGATTCTGCTAGGTTTAAAATGGCCAAGTGTTACAGTACATAACTAGTTAGGTCATTCATTACAGTTATTATGTAGTTTTGCACACTCTCCTGACCTTATTTAGTTTGTCTGTTTTTTTAACTTAGCAAATCGCAGATAACTACAGAATAATCTTCCTCTGGAATTCATAGCAGTTGCATTTTTGAACAAGGGAAATGATTGTTAGTAACCTACAGGGAACAGATTCTTGTGTACTCTACCTGCACTTATACACTTAATAGACAGAATATTAGACAAATAACAAAAAGACATGGCTTTCGCTTAAGTGGTTTTCCATGAGTATTCTTGCATGTATCTGAAGTTCATTGAAATAAAAGATTCTTCTGATAGCTTGATACAGTTCAAACACTACTGGGATGGGTAAATGATATAAGGACTGAACATTTCATCCTTGTTTGAATACGTTTGCATTGAATTAAAAGAGACTGGGGGACTCTGCTCACTCTCTCTCTCTTGAGCAGAGGAGCCTCAGCCTCACACACAGTGCAAAGCCTAGGACTCCACATGCTTGCATTTTCAGCAGTCTTCACATGCTCAGGACTATCCCTTGAATGTTTGAATCACAACAGACTATATTCAAACAGTACTCCGTAGAGACTATAAGAAATAGTACTGTAAGCTGTGAAATATGAAACTGATGGTGTGTTTCCATCTGTTTTGATGATGATTCAATTTCAAAGTAAATTAAAGGGATGTGAACAAAAGGAACTCCAAGCCACAGCACACTAGCAACACTAGTAATGCCTTGCTCTTGTGCAATTCTGAACCATTAAAAAAATATTTTACCAGCTTAAACAGGCTTTTCAGGCTTTTCATAGTCATGATACTGATTTGACAGCGAGGCTTAGTGGCCAGCTTAGAACCAGCTTCGTAATCATGCCCCCAGTAACAGATCTGGTAAGGAAGATGTTGACTGGTGATTTCAGTTGATTACTTTTTCACTTTGATATGCACTAGATGCATGAAGGGAAAATTGCAGCATCTGAAGCTTTTGCATTAAAGACTTTGAAACACCAACTATATTTTCAATTCATGTTTCAAAGCATACAACTGTTGCAAACAAATAAATCTGGCTTATTTTTACATATTCATGTCTTCAATCATCTTTTTACTTTTGGGTGGAAATGAAAGGTACCTGTAATTCTTTATTCCTGGGGCATCAAGAGTTGTTGTGAGAGAATGTGATAACTGTGGGGGAGGTGACCAAAGATGTATTTTAGTCCAAAAATGGAAGCATATTCTGAGGACAGTAATGAAATCAATTTAATTTGTGATGGAAAAGTACCTGTGGAGATACTGCGCTCTGTCCCCATTTCTTCTGTTGATATGTACTACACACGGTAAAGGGCAATGCAGTTGCATTGGTGCTGGTATATCACAGCATACTAGTAATTTCTTAAGTAGGTGCAATGCAAATATTAATCAGCAAGATGATGGAGAAGACACATTATTGTGGCATAAAGTCAGTGTTAACTGTTCCTTGTTTATGGCAGTAAGTTTATTTACAACAAATTTCTATATATATATGATGTACAGATCACAAAAGATGTGGAAAATTTCTCTGTGCCAAATTGTTTAAAATGAGCTAGCTAAGACTAATGCAGCTGCTTCTGGAATATATGTTTGAACTTGATGTCAATTAAGAAGAAAACAGAAAAATTGGAGAAGGTAAAAGTTGATGCTAGACAAATGACTGAAAGATTAGAAAATATGCTTTATAGCAAAGGAGCCTTTTTAGGTTACAGGACTATGGCTAAAAGACTGTCTGATATCATTTACAAGTATATCAACAGGAAATGTTTGGTAGGGGCTGCAATGTTCCTGACTTTGTTAGAGTTTCAGAACAGATCTGTTCTGATCAGAACAGATTTTCCTATGCAGACTAACTGTACAAATATAATGAGAACCACTGAACATGAATTTTGACTGTTCATTTATTGATCTATTTAATAGTATTCACTCACACTGCAATACATTTTTCATACTGAAAAATTAAAATACTTTCCCAAATGTCTGATTTCAGTCAAAAATTAATTTAGTGAAGTCTCAGGGAAGGGTCTGCAGTCAGTGTGGGAATACATGACATCACCAGTATCCAGAAGGCATGAAGGTATAAAAAACCTGAAACTGGGAATATGCACTGTGTTTCAGAATCACTCAGTTCGGAATTGCTACTCCTCTCATCTAAAGCCAGAAGGAAACTAGTTGTGCTCTGGGATTCTTCTTCATTTCTTATGACCTTATCATCCCACATTACTTGGATGGTTGGTAAGTTGTTTCTTGAGTTTTCCACTAAATTTTGTTGTGTACAACTCATCCATATATCGTCTCAGATACTCAGGCAGCAAAAGTGTCCCTCTGTTTCTGTACTACATACATGTGAACCAAACTCTGTGCGATAGATCATGCTCAATGCTTGTGCATGGTTGTCCAAACAGCAGCTGTTTTTGAATTGCCAATCTTATCTTGAAGAAACATGTCTTGTTCAGTTCAGAACCAAGTAGCTTATCTATCTCACCTCTGAGACTGCACATCAACCTAGGTCTGAAGTGAAATGACTTCAGCGCTATCAGATCAATTTGCTGTGGGCAGCCCACATCACAATACCAGCACACATAATTCAGCTGGCTTTGGCAGTTTGCTCAGGAGAGAGCTAGGTCTACATTTGCAGGAGCACTGAATTATTTCTTCTCTCTGGAGACAGAGAGTCAGAAAAGATCCCTTCAGGTCAGGGTTGAGGACTCAAAAGGAAGCCCGCAATGAGGCAGCTAAATTTTGCTTTTCAGTATGCTGGACATTCAAGGCTAGAACAGTGAAGGTCGGGAGGCTAATCTTCTCAAAAAACGATTATCATTGAAACCAATGTGACACATCCACAGGTTGCATGTGGCTTCCTGATTATCCTAACGTAATAATTGCTTTCTCTTAAATTAGATTCCTCTCCTTTTGTGGCAAATAGTAACATTTATTCTGTGAGAATCCAGAGATGTGGTTGATCAGCTCAGGAGTTTTGTTTTAACTTTGCATTTAACACACAAATATATTGCCCTTCGCAAACTTTTTTCATGCTAAAGACATGCTTTTTTTTTAATTTTTTTTTTTCATTTATCATGCATGTAGCAAAACAGGTAATATATCATTTTCTTTCATTACTGACAAGCTTTACTTTTCTTTCTACAGCAATAAAAAGTAGCTTTAGCAGTACATTTCTCAAAATATCTCCTAGGCCACCAAATTTAATGTCAGTATCTGCTTAGTATTTTAATTTCTATGTTATCAATACCAGAGGAAACCAGATGACATGACAGTATATTATGCATCTCAAAAGTTACAATAAAATAAGTTTCTATTTGGGACACATCTTGTGGTATCTCCTTAAATATTTGCAACTAGTAAGTCACATTGATAATTATAATACTTATAGGACTGATGTATCCAAATGCTATGTTTCTTTAAGGTAAACACTAGTATTAGTGCAGCAATTTTTCACTTTTAATTTGAATCAGTGTTGTGGTTTATTCCCAGACTGTAACTCGGAACCATGCAGCTGCTCACTCATGTCTCCCATTTTTTTCCCCCAGTTGGGGCAGGATGGGGAGAAGAATAGAAAGAACATAAACCCCATATGTTGAAATAAAAATAGTCCAGTAGCTAAAGTAAAATACAAACCTATTACTAATAATAATTATAATAGTAAGGGAAATAACAAGGGGAGAGAATATAAAACTAAAAAGGGAAGGGAAAAAAAAAATGCAAGAAACACAAGTGCTGCACAATAGCACTGCTCACCACCCACAATACCCCGCCTGACCCAAGCAGTAATCTGGGCCTTCTGCATGACTCGCCCGTTTATATACTGGGCATGATGTGCTGTGGTATGGAATACTCCTTTTGGCTAGTTTGGGTCAGGTGTCCTGTCTCTGCTTCCTCCCAGCTTCTTGTGCCCCTCTTCATTGGCAGACTATGAGAGACTGAGAAGTCCTTGATGAGAGTAAGCATTACTTAGCAACAACTGAAACATTGGCGTTATCAGCATTGTTCCCAGACTAAAGCTGAAACACAGCACTGCACCAGCTACTAGGAAGGAGAAAAATAACTGTTACAGATGAATCCAGGACAATCAGGCAGGTAGGTAGGTACGTATTGACAGTTGTCAGGTGAATTGGTTTTGTTTGTTTTTTTAAACCCAGGTGTCATTAGTTGCTCTCAAACCATAAATAGACACATAAAAAGGTTCTTCAAAATGCTAACAATTACCATGTTGTTAGTCAAGTTCTGCAGAGATTAAGGACTGCATAACTCCAAAGAGGCTAAATTTTTTCTGTTTCTCCTTTTTCCAGGTAAGCCTGACAAGGCTGGTGAAGTTTGGTAGGTTAACTGAAACTCATTTGCTAGCACTATCACCTCTGCCTCCTACTGTGAACAAGAGAACTGCCCTTTTGCAGGGGGATATACTTGGTGGTTTTCTGCAGCTTTAAATGTAATTCATGTGTGAGGTATGTCTATATGGATTGGGGGAGGAAGGCTAAAAAAAAAAATCACAGATTTTTCAAATGCCAGAGATGTTTTATGAAGGAAGCATTATGGATGAGAGATTGTTAGAATTATTTTGTCAAACCCCATGTGTCTGTCCACCCCCCACCACCCCTTCCCATGCCTCTGTTCCTATTATCAGCTCTGAGGTAGGGAATATCTATTCTTCTTTCACTTTCCCACATTCTCTCTGACACCTTTCACTTATCCACACACATTGTTGTCCCCATAGAGTTTCTCATCTTGTAAAAGTGACACTTTCAGGGATATGACTGTAGAGGTTGAAATGTTGATTACCTAGCATTAATCACTTCTGGAAATACCAGTCTCTAAAGATGCTAGTACTAGTGTTTGTATAATGCACATTGGAAGGGTCAGAATGGATAGGGTGTGTGAGAGAAAGTGGGACAGGGGAGGAAGAAAAAGTACATATTTATTCTTGGCCATTTTGACATTGATTTATCCTTTTGTGGTCACACTTTAAAAATATTGTTGACTTCCCACTACAGTTAATTAATTAAAGGACTCCTCCTCATTTGATGGCTATCTCCATTGGTGTCATTAATATGTAATGAAACTTCCCCTTGTGCCTTTACCGTCAATGTTTGAAAGCACATCTGCAGGGAAGGCTTTATAACATCAGTCCAGAATTCCACTTCCCTCTTAGCTGCTTCTCTCCATATTGATGGCATACAGGATAAACAGAACAAGTTAATTTGTAATCTTAGATAGAAAATGATAGCTGCACTGTTTCTGTCATTGAGCATTCTGCCAGTTTAAACAGCTGATTAGTCAGCTTCTGTGGAATCGATCTGAATCAGTTCCACCTGCATGCACCCACCAGGAGCCACTTTATTGTAAATCAATCACTCTGAAAACATCTCACAAAGGGGCCAGTCCTCACTAACAAGCCATCAATTTAAGCTGTCTGTCTGGAGCACTCTAGAAATTAGAAGTACAACAAACATTTATTCTAAAATTATGGAGAAGTTTTAGGCTTTTTTAAACCACAACCCATAATTATTTGGTGCTAGTGGTGAATTTTTATTCTTTTTTTTTTTTTTTAATTGACATGTATCAGGTCACTTTTCAGACATTCCAAAAGTGTGGGTGCTTTCTCATAGGAAAAAACAATAGGTTGGGAATTTTAACAACAATGGATGGAATGGATGGCCTTTATTACTAGAAGGCAACATTAACAGTAACTCAGAGACTTTATATCCTGCCCTTGTGCCCCTTGGGTGTTAAGATTGATCCCCAGAGTCAGAGAAGTTCTCCTTATTCTTTGACATGATAAATTGCTAAATTTTGCCTGTGCAGAGAGTGGGTCTTTCAGCTGGCAATGGTTGGAGAAGCTGCCCCAGGGGGGAGATACAGATATATGGCTTGGTCTCCAAACTCTTTCTTTAAGACACTTCATACTATCCTAAATAAAAGAGAGTCGAGAAGGCATATTCTACCATTTATTTATTTATTTTTTTTTTTATTGGCCTGTCTGGGGCATTTCACTTATTTCAACAAAAAACGTGTGAAGGATCCTGTTTTCAGGTTGAGTGCATTGTTTAGAATCTCTGGAGTCTTATTCAGCTTGAGGAGAAATATGGCACCACTTAGTCTGTAAGGTATAGTGTAAAATACTGTGTACCACATTATTCTGTGTAATTACATGTTGCCACATGATTGGATTGTCAACACTGCGTCTGATTACAAGGTAAATTGCTTAGTTACCAGTTTTGATTCAAAGCTTCTCAGAGACTTGCATATTAAATAAGTGCCCTGATTTTGGATATGCAGTCAAAATAAAAGTTCAGCGAGACCTCATGTGATTGTATGGAAACTAATTTTGTACTGAGATTATGCTGGGCCTCATCTATCTTTGACTAACCTCAGCTGAACTCCTCTTACTTATTCTCTCATTTACAGTAGAAAAGACATTGGTAAGATATCTCTTATCAAATAGTGTAGGGTATTTACAGCAAGTTGGAGCTTCAGCTTCTCTCTCTTGCAGGGTTTGAATGGAGGGCGTTTCATGCATTTAATATGTGTGTACGTTTCCTTGTCTTTCAGTCCACATGCGTGACTTCTGCAGTTAGCCTCTCTAACCAGATTTACACGTTTTAAAAAGTGATAAATATGAGCAAGACAATATCAGCTGGTAATCCTTATTATATCTTGACTCATTGACTATATGGATGTCACCCAAAATGTAACAAGTTACTAATGAGAAGTGGAGCATCAAGAATTTGTGTAACATGTCTCTTACATGTACTTTAACACTCATTTATGTGTCAATTGGGTGTCACTGAAGGGACAGGTTGTGCCTCTAGATTAAAGCTGCCTAAAATGGCAATGATCCCTTTCACTTCCTGAGGAGAAATCTTGCCCTTCCTTGCCCACTGGTCTTATGGGCTTCTCTTGGGAAATGTCTTACCTTCTCCACTGCAGGAATTCCCTTCGGAAATGTGTTAGAAGAGAGACAAGTGAAAAGCTGTGCATCCGCCTTCCCTGAGTCTTGTCTCCCTCTGGCTTTTAGGCCACAGTAATCATGTCCTTCGGTAATGCACTTGAGATGCTCTGAAACTGTGGCAGGATTGATATTACTTAAATTTGGAAGCTGTGCCGGGGCTCATTGATTTCTAATCCAAGTCATCAAACAAGAGAAACTGCTTTGGTAGGTAAGTGAGCTGCTTCCAGGCTGATGGAGGACAAGGTACAGGGGGATCCTCTTTCCTGTATAGTAAGTTCCCTTGCAACATTTTTGTTTTTAGGGCTTTCTCACCTTTCTTTAAAGGAATTTAATCTATCTTTTTGGGCTAGCTTCATTTAAATGAGACTCCTGCTCCTCAGCAGACTTATGCTATTTTCAGGTAGAACAGATCCAGCTGTTAGCGCTGAGTCTGAAAGCAGGAAGTAGTCTGTATTGGCTGGTGAAGTAAATATACTTACAGAAAATGTAAGCTAAATCCTACACGTGCCATGATAACTTCAAATACCTAAAAAATTATACTTACAAATAATAGAAAATTCTAATTAACAAATACTTCTAATTGATAAGTACCTGACTATACTACCCTAATTCTTAGTGACAATGTCTTCAGAAGAGTCTGAGAACTATAATGAATATTTCATCGGACACTAAAAATTGTAACTTTACAGAGGCACTGACATTCTGGCTCTTGAGATAATATCATACTATAGACACCTGGTCTGTGTCTAGGGCTCCCAGGATTTACAGTAGAAATATTAACACATTATTGCCTATGACTAAGTTTAGTTTTTTCAGCTCATAAAAGAAATGCTATCAATAATCTTGTAGTAATCCCAGGGTAAAAGAAATGATTAAAATGGAAGTCTGGGACAGTTATGCAACTCAAACTCAGTACAGCAGAAACATATGCAAAGCAATTTTAAGCAGTGCAATTCTGAAAGTATGGGACAGGTTAAAGAAAGCCAAGCTATGCACATAAGCACAGACTTAATAAAGCAAACCAGCGGCAATGCTGATGTATTGGTGAAACCTTGACACAGGCTAGTTTATCCAGCTGTGGTATCCTACTGGTCTGGTTACAAGACAAGAATGTATTAATGGGCTGTTATTGGTAGTTTTGCAAATTATCTTTGACATGGTGTGTGAGTTATGTAGTGACTTTTCGGTGCTTATAAGGATCTTGTTTCTCTTTGTGCTGTTTACAATAAGGCAAATGCTTAAATGAGTAATGCATTTGAGTACCTCTTTCCTTAGTTATCTTCAGCTAATTATGACTCCTTTACTCTGTGTCCTTTGCTGGTGCTGAGTGCTTTGCACTATGTTGTTAGTGTGTTTTTACTACTGTCATGCTGCTAGTTAGCAAGAATGTGATGCTCAGGGGTGCAAGAAAAAGGTACAAATATTTTTATTTTGGTTTTCTTTGTAAATGACAAATTTCTAGAATGCTTAAACTGGAAGATGAACATAAGGAAGTGCAAGCATAGTTATTTTCAGGTTATTTCAATATACGAATCTGAGTTATAAACTACGGTCATAATGTCTGCATTAGACTGATACTCAATTGTAAATACAACATTCAAAAATATAATTAAAATTACAACTACTATGTGGTAAAAATAAACATTAATAGAAAGAGGTGTCATTAAGTTATTGAAGGAGATTGTTGATACCTGTAGGCATCTAGCTCATAGCGGCTCCTTCTGAAATCTGATTTGCAAGATCTTTCTGGAGTCTGTAGTCTGACCCTCGTGGTTGTCTTACTGGCTGTGTTTCACTGCATTTCAGAATTAATTGGGACAACTGAACACACTGTAATATGCAGAGCCATCTATTTTCCTTTCCCTATCAAATAGTTGATGCATTATGGATATTTTTTCATGCTTTTGATAGGAAACTAGTAAGGAGGTGACTAGCAAAGACAGAATAATGTGTGTGATGAGGCAGTGTGGTTTTATAGAGCAGAACAAGTTGCATTTTCTTTGGGACTGTGTATGCATGATCCCACTGTAGGATGTGTATGCTGGCAGTCTCCAAGACTGTGCAGATCTCTTGAGATGTCAGAGTTCTCTGGTGTCAGATGTTGACTTATCTAATGTAAAGTGAAGCTCTGGGTACATCTGCCATTCCAACAGCTGCCAAACCCTGGAAGAGCAGCATTAACCAAATCAAAAAAGCTCAGAAATGCAAGGAATTGCATTGCAGGCAGAGCGGAAAGTTACTAGTATGATGATAGCTTGTGCACAAGGGATCAAAGGACTGAAAAACAAAATCAGGTTCATCTGTTCTTGCCAAAAGGAACCAAAGTAGAAAAATCAAGAACTTCTCACTGCATTTAGTATGCATGGTGTATGTTCCTCTGGTTGGCTTGCTCAGATTTCCAGTCTCTGGACTGAAATAATTCCCCTGAATGTCCCCAGACACTTTAGTGAAACAGTGCAAAACTGCCATAATTTTAATCCATATTTATCCACATTTTTGCCTAGTCCATCAATGGTCCAACACTTTCTGTTGTAGCTCATCCACACTCTTAAATGCGTATGTAGTATAGCATTGAAAGTGTCTCCATTATGTGCCATTTGGGGCTCTATATTTATTCTATTGCAGCATCAATTGTGCTCAGTTTGCAAGCAAAATAAACTATATTTACTTTAAATGCCAATTCTGCAAATTCAACTTGGGAACTGGGAATAACAGTTTCTTTTTGGAACTGTATTTTGATCCAGGCAACAAATGTTGAGAATTGGGAGAAATTTCCATAGCTCAGTGCAAGCAATTCTCTGGTCCAAAGTCTAAATAGAGAAGTTATTTCAAAATAGTATGGATTATGTGTGCACTAAGAAGGATTGTGCACTAGTGTCTACAGTGTTTCAGAGCCAGCTGAGCTACAATAATGAAAAGTGCTAAAATATATGTGTATCAGTCAAGTGAACAGATATAATTCAGGATACATGTGCAAGAAGAGATAAGCAAATCCAGTTCCGTTACTTTGATTGAAGTCCTTTATTATTATATTGGTGCAAGCAGCTGATTTATAAGGGATAGCGCCAGGAGGGATGGCGGCAGATTTAAACCGGTCATTGTCGGCCACTAACAGTCATTCGCCGAGGTGGCCGGCTCCAGAGAGGAGCCTTCACCCCGGAGAGAGGGGAAGCCCCAAATGAGCAGGAGCCTCAGTTCCGAGCGCCGAGAGCCACCGAAGCAGCCTCGACCCGCACACAGTCGTTGCCCCCGACCCGGTAACTCTCTGGAGAGAGCAGCGACTCACGGGGGCGGTGCCAGGAGGGACGGCACCTCCCTGAGCGGGAAAACCCACCCCCTAAAGCGTGGCGAATAGGGCGCTCGGCGAGGGCGGTGGGGAGCGCTCGCCTCAGGAGCGGGACGTGGTCGGGGGGTTCTGCTCTGGCTGCCGCGGTGGTGGCAGTGTCGGCGCCAGACAGAGCGGATGAGGCGGGAGGATGCAGCGCAGAGCTCGGGGTGCAGAAAGTGCCTGCGCTGGTCTCGTGAGGTGAGGGTGCGCAATGGGCACGGCTGCACTCGGTGCGCCCTGGGGGAGGTCCTCCTGCAGCGGGGGCTGAGCTGCTGTTCACTGTCAATGGGCAAAAAGATGTCTGGGAAGCTGAGAGGGAGCCGGACTGCTTGTTCCAGGCCCAGACTGTGCAGGGGCCACCAAACTGTGCAAGCACCTACCATAGCGCATACAGAAAAGGAGGAGGAAGCTCCAGGAAGCTTGGAGTGACTAACAAACAACAAAAATACAACAATGGAGGAAGAGGACAGCTAAAAGCAAGGGGCTTACTCAGAAATCCAGCATCCCCACCCAGAACTGCTTTGGAGTTCTGCAGGTGGCTAGTGAGGAAGCACCTGTCACACCAAATAAACAACTAGCTGATGTGCAAGTAAAGAGGATCACTACTGGTGACTCCAGGAAAAAGGTCATTGTAGGTGACTGCTTTGAAAGGCACAGAGGCACCCATCTGTTGACCAGACCCAGTCTCAAGGAAGGTGTGTTGCCTACCAGGGGCTCAGATCAGGGGCATAGCTGAGAGGCTGCCTGGCCTAGTAAGTCTGGCTGACAATTATGCACTTCTGATGGTGCATGTGTGTGTCGCTTCTAGTGACATAGACAGCAGTAGCCTGGAGATCATGAAGAAGGACTACAGAGCCCTGGGAGAGGTGGTTAGGGACTCTGGGGCTCGGTTTTTTCATCAATGTTCCAGGTCAAAGGGGAGGACCTTGAAAAGACTGTGCAGATTTCACAGGTTAATAAATGGTTAGAATGGTAGTGCCAGAGTCAGGGGTTTGGTTATTCAGAGCATGGGACACTCTATTTCGGAGGCCAGGTCTACTGGAGGTTGGATAGATCTGGTCTGACAGAAATGGGAGAGTGGTTTTGGTAGGAGACTTACCAGGCTGGTCAAGCATGTTTTAAACTAGATGTATTGGAGAGGAGGGCATCGATCCATTGCAATACTCCCAGTCAGTTGCCAGCACCAATAATAAATACTTGGTGTTATGCAGGGCTATTTCAGCTGCTCCAGCTAATGAGTCAGCTTTGTTTGGAGCTTGGCTCAGATGCCTGTATACAAATGCCTGTTAGTATGAGGAGTAAACAAGAGGAATTAGAGGTATATGCATGTCTACAGGGGTATCATATCATTGGCATCACAGAAACGTGATAGGATGGCTCCTGTGACTGGAGTGTTGGAATGGAAGGTAATAGTCTCTTTAGGAAAGACAGGCCAGGCTGACGGGGAGAGGAAGTAGCTATTACATCAGTCATAGGCTGGAGCGTATGGACCTCTGTCTGGGGACAGGTGATCAGTCAACAAAGAGCTTGTGGGTTAGGGTCAAAGGGAGAACAACAATGGGAGACGTTACTGGGGGGATCTGTTACAGACTTGCAGATCAAGAGGACTCTGTGGTTGAAGCACTCTGTACACTGATAGGAACAGCCTCATGCTTGCAGGCCCTTGTCTTCACAGGGGACTTCAGCCATCCTGATATCTGTTGGAGGGATGGTACAGCCCGGCACAAGCAATAGAGGAGGTTCCTTGATTGTGTGGAAGACAACTTCCTCTTGCAAGTATAGAGTAGGTGATCAGAGAGGTGCCACACTTGACCTCATGCTCACCAACAGGAAGGGGTTGATTTGCTACAGGGCAGCCTTTGCTGTAGCAGTCATGAGATGGTCAAGTTCAGGATCTGCAGGACAGTGAGAAGGGCACACAGCAAGTTCACTGCCCTATACTTCAAGAGGGCAGACTTTGGCCTCTTCAGGAGCCTGCTTAGTAAGGTTCCATGGGATAAAGCCCTGAAGGGCAGGAGGGGCTTAAGGCTGCTGGTTGATATTCAGGGATCACCTGCTCCAAGCTCAGGAGTGTTTTGTCCTGACTGGAAGGAAATGTGGCAGGAGGTCCAGGAGGCCTCCATGAATGGGTAAGATGCTGCTGAGAAAACTTAGAGGAGAGAAAAAAGCAGCTTACGAAAGATGGAAACAAGGACAGGCAGCCTAGGAAGAATAAAGGAATGTTGTCTAGTAAGCTATGGACCAGTTACATTTAAATCTGGCAAGGGATGTGAAAGATAATGGGAAGAGCTTCTATAAGGATGTAGCAAACAAAAGACAGACCAAGGGTAATGTGGGCCCTCTCTGGAAGCTAACAGAAGATATGGCTACCCTGGATTTATAGAAGGCTGAGGTTCTGAAAGACTTCTTTGTCTCAGTCTTCACTGACAAATGCTCAGACCACACCACCCAAGTGTTGGAAGGTAGATGCAGGAACTGTGAGAATGAAGACCCTGGGCCCACTTTAGGAGAGGATCAGGTTTGAGATCATCTTAAGAACCTGAAAGTGCACAAATCTGTGGAACCTGGTGAAATCCATCCATGGGTCCTGAAGGAGCTGGCAAATGAAGTTGCTAAGCCACTGTCTGTTATATTTGGAAAATCATGGCAGTCAAGTGAAGTTCCTGATGACTGGAAAAAGGGAAATATAACCTCCATTGTCAAAAAGGGGAAAATTGATGACCCAGAGAACTACAGACCAGTCCAGTCTCACCTCTGTGCTTGGCAAAATCTTGAAGCAGATTGTCCTGGAAAGTCTGCCAGGGCACATGAAAAACAACAAGGTGCTTGGTGACAGCCAGCATGGCTTCACTAAGGGCACATCCTGCCTGACCAATCTGGTGGCCCTCTATGGTGGGGCTGCAGAACTGATGGATGGGATAAAGCAGTTGATGTCATCTCCCTGGACTTGTGCAAAGCATTTAACACTGTCCTGCATGGCATCCTTGTCTCTAAACTGAAAAGACATAAATTTGTTGGATGGACCACCAGGTGGATAAAGAACTGGCTGGATGGCCACATGAAAAGAGTTGTGGTTAGCAGCTCAGTGTCCAATTGAAGACTGGTAACAAGTGAGCCCTGCCGAGAAGCACCTGGGGGTGTTGGTTGACGGGAAACTGAATGTGATCCGTCTTCAGCATGCACTCACAGCCCAGAATGTCAACCATATCCTGGGCTGCATCAAAAGGAGCATGACCAGCAGGTTGAAGGAGACAATTCTGCCCCTCTGCTCTGGTCTTGTGAGACCTCATTTGGAGTACTGTGTACAATTCTGGTGTCCTCAACATAAGGACATGGAGGTGTTGGAACAAGTCCAGAGGAGGCCCACAAGGATGGTCAGGGGACTGGAGCACCTCCGATATGAAGACAGGCTGAGAAGGTTGGGGCTGTTCAGCCTGGAGAAGAGAAGGCGGCATGGAGACTTCATAGCAGCCTTCCAATATCTGAAAGGGACCTACAAGGATGCTGGAGAGGGACTTTTGATGAGGGATTGTGGCAACAGGACAAGGGGTCAAACTTAAAGGGGCAATTTAGGTTAGATGTAAGGAAGAAGTTCTTGACTGTGAGGGTGTTGAGGTGCTGGAAGAGGTTGCCCAAGGATGTTGTGAATGCTCCATCACTGGTGGTATTCAAGGCCGGGTTGGACAGAGCCTTGGGTGACATGGTTTGGTGGGAGGTGTCCCTCTCCATGGTAGGGGGATTGGAACTAGGTGATCTTAAGGCTCTTTCCAACCCTAACTATTCTGTGATTACATATTGATTTAAGTTTGATTTCTGTGGACTTAGTGTAACTGTGATTGCATTCAAGCCTGTGAAGTAAAACTCAGCATTGACATGAATGATGATCTGAATTGCATTTGTAATGATCAAGTAGTGTTCAAAGCCAGGTTGGACAGGGTCTTGAGAAATCTGGTCAAGTACGAAGTGTCCCTGCCAGTGGCAGGGGATTGGAATTAGATGATCTTAAGGTCTTTTCCAACCTGTCGTGGTTGAGATCCAGCTGATAACTCAGAACCATGCAGCCACTTGCTCGCTTGTTCTTTTTCTCCACTCCAGGAAAGATAGGGAAGAGAATTGGAAGAATATAAAGTCTACAGGTTGAGATAAGAAAATTTAGCTAAACTAAAATATATAGTGATAATAGAATGCCAATAATAGGAAACAACAAGACTAAAAAATGAAAGCTCAGAAAACACAAGTGATACACAGTGCAGTTGCTTACCACCAGCTGACTGATACCCAGCCTGACCTGAGCAGTAATTTGCTTTTGTGGGAAACCCCCCAGTTTATATACTGGGCATGACATGCTGTGGTACAGAATACCCCTTGGGTTGGTTTTGGGTTAGGTTTCCTGTCTCTGCTTCCTCCTAGCTTCTTGTCCCCCTCTTCAGTGGCAGAGCATGAGAGACAGAGAAATCTATGATCAGGTAAGTGCTACTTAGCAACACTAAAACATTGGTATGTTATCAACATTGCTCTCAGACTAAAGTCTAAACACAGCAGTGCACTAGCTACTAGGAATCATAGAACCATAAAAAAGGAGAAGGAGGAAGATAACTTAGAGCTGAAAGGACACTACCCGAACCATTCTGTGATTCTGTAGTGTCCTTTTTGATCAACCAACGCTTGATAAACTTACCAGATCTATTCACATCCTGACACTTTTTGACCCAGACTACTGTCTAGCATATGTAACCATTTATTGCAGGCTGTATTTTAACAAATTTGACTTCACATGGACCACTTCAACATCCCTTTTGCACTGTACTCTTTAACAGTGTTGTGTGGTTTAACAGAACTTGGACTTAAGACTGAGGAATTAAAGACGATATGATAAAGATGATAGAACAGGGAATAAGACAAAAAGACTGTGAACTCTCTTAAATTTTAAAAGGGCACCAGATGCCATCTTTAGAAGCTCTTCTATCATGTCCTTTGCTCATATTAGAAATCTGAATGTAATAAACATCTATGATGGAGACCTTCACTGAAGAACTTTGATTTGCTTATTTGAGAAAAGTTTGGGTTTTTTCTCAGGTCTCAGCCAGTATAGGGTTTTTTAATGAGGTGGACTGCTTACTGAATTAAGAAGCGACGAAATAGAACTGATCTTGCAAAGCTTTGTATTTCTGTTATTTACTGATAAAATGTTATTATTGGACCAAATGCAGAGCTGTGTGTGAAAAGGAATAACTCTGCTTAGACATCCAGCCCAACATAGCAGCCTACAAAAGACTACTCTATTAATTACAAAATATATTGATCTCACTAGCAAGAGCAGCAAGACTGATCAATCCAACTCAGCAATGAAAAATCAGACAGTCTAAAACACTAGTATGACAACAATGTATAGTTTGGGACCTAAGAAGGGCAATGACAATAACAATAAAAATCCTCATTTATGGAGCACTTTATCAAAAAAACATCTCAAGGCACCACACAATAAAAAAACAAGAAAATGAAATAAAACAGAGCTGTGGGCTTGATTGAAGGGAAATCATTGATCCTTATTTCTAAAAGCATAATGAAAAAAATAAAACCCCTTCATCTCGTGAAGTCTAGCATAAAAGCTAGAAATCTACTTCAGATGTCTAGTACTAATATCCCAAAGACAATTTCTTCTCTTGCTGATTCTACATCTGTTCTGGCATGGCACAGAATGAGATGCCTGAAACAGTATATTGAAACTGATTTGGAGAGTATGGTTATTCGTTATTATAGAAATAATGCCTTAAATTTGAGGAATAGTGCAAGAATTTAGCTCAGATAATTTCTGAGTCATTAGCTATTTTTCTCTCCTTGTTTCATGTGCGGCCTTGTCTTTGCTTCAGATTCATGTAGGTGGATATACTGTTGTGTTCTACCAATCACAAAGCTGTCCTTTTTCCTGCTTTCCCAGTCCAAAGTTCCTTTCTGTTGATACTGGAATTCCTGTCCTGTGCCCAGCTGCATGATGCAGTTATGTCTGTGAACCCAAGTGCTAACCTTTTTTTGTCTCTTCTTCATATGCAGAAGTAGTTTCACTCTTGGCAGATATAATAGATGAATAGATTTAAATACAGAAAATATTATCACTAATGACTGATTCCACTGGCCACCAGCATATAATAGAATCATAGAATAATTAGGGTTGGAAGGGACCTTAAAATCATATAGTTCCAACCCCCCTGCCATGGACAGGGACACTTCCCACTAAACCATGGCACCTAAGGCTATGTCCAGCCTGGCCTTGAACACTGCCAGCGATGGAGCATTCACAACTTCCCTGGGCAACCCATTCCAGTG
>JAOEHX010029983.1:0-20403 GCA_025448015.1 Bolborhynchus lineola
TATTAGAGTCCAAAGGAGGTGCAACTCTGGCCTTTTTGGGGTGGTTTTTGGTTGTGTTATGTTTTTTTTATTTTATTTTAGTTAATTTAACATTAATATGTTATTAGTTTAATACAATTAATTTATGGCATTTGTTTTGGAAATGCATTTGTTCAGGCTGTCTTGTGTTGAATTGACTACCCCAAACTTCATGCTGCCGTGTCCTGCAGAGTTGTCCTTGTTAAATGTTTATATCTTCTGGTTAATTGTTAGCATGCTAGATCTGATTTCAACATGTCACTTAATGTTTGAACAGCAACAGATGTGCTTTCCCAAGGAGACTCAATAAGGTGAGACTTTAAAAATGCCCCTATAGCACTTACCTGAGGAATGATTTGTGGGACACAGTACTCATTTTATCTTGCTTTTTAAGAAGCTCTGAGGAGGGGAGTGATGACAGTTGGCATACTTCTGAGGAGGAGGAACTCGATTTTACCCCCAAGGTATGGTGTGATTACAAGAAAAATGTCCTGTAAAAATAAGTGAGTTGAAGGCAAGCTTTCTCTGGGCTTGACAGAAACTGCAGTTCTGGCCAATATTGTTTTCTGCTTAGATGCAGTCTCTAGCCTCCCAGCCTTTCTTCTGCTGTGAGCTTTTCCTAGGAGACTCATAGCTGTGGCAGACCATGCAGTAGATTCATGGTTTGGGGCAAAAGAGCCAGGGTTGATGAGATAAACAACCACACTGTTTTATTTGTTCATTTGAGTTGGATTTGCAGACCCTAAAAGTCTATACATTACTATTATAACTTGTTCTGGTTTTCTCTGAACATTGTTACTGTTTCCTGTGAATTTGGTGATAAAATCCTGAATTTGGTGATAAAATCCTAACTCTTAAAGAAAAAGGGCATTTATTTGTCAAGATCTGCTGAAATCCTTCATTACCTAGTTCTCCTTTCCTCCTCATTGGGCTCCTTAAGAACACTCAATAGATTAGTTACTCAAATGGGTTGTCTTTTTTTCCTTCTGTGAGATGGCATTTCATATTTGCATGTGATCTTGCACTGCATGTTTTCCCTCTGCTGTTCTGAATGCTCAGATAGTGTTGGTTTTGCCATCTACAAGCTCTTGTGCCTCTTGTTTAGACTAATGTTCTGAAGAATTACCAACTTCTGCAGTGATGTCTGGAGCATCTGTTATGTTGCACTGGGATTATGCAGTGATGAGGAACTTGTATGTGGAAGTTCAGTTACTCCTCTCAGTGATGCTGGAGATGCAAGCATGTTTAGTTTTAACATGATTTCATTTTCTTGCCCTGATTTAAGTAGAAATGTTGCCGTTTTCTGGCATGGTTTTAAAATGTAGGGATATTTTGGGTACTAATTTATGCATCAAGTCTAAGAGTCTCAGCAGTTACTTGTGTTTTGCACATTTGCAGGGAAGCATTCTGAAACTCTGATCTTAAATATAGCTGAATTTTACTTAATGATTACATATACTGAAACCAGGTTTTTAGAACTGTTATGCATGTAAATACAGTTTTGGAAACAACTTGCAAAAGGGTGCTTGCACAGTGTTTTTGGTGAAATACTCACTAAATTGGATATATGAGGAGTGTTTGGGTAGTTAGATGTATAGGATGAAGCCAGCACCAGAGCTCTATCAAAATGCCAGCTTGATTTTATTTACTGTTCAAGATTTGATGTGAAAAAAGGATTTGCTGTTGTTACTGTTTTTAAAGAAATTAAAAACCAAAAAACCCCAAACCCAAACAAAAGAAACCCTTCTTAAATATGTCTTTATTTCCAGAAGCTGCAGAAGCCAAATTTGAAGCTGTTGATGAATGCTTCCCAGCAGTACAGAAAAAACAGTAAGCTATTTGGAAAAGACTGCATGGTACACTGATATATAAAAGTAGACTTGCTAAGGAGGTGATTTTTAATTGTTAGGGTTTTTTTCTGTGTTTTTTCTTGTTTGTTTGTTTTAGGTGTGTTTTGTTTTGTATTCTTTGGTGGTGGTTGGGGTTTTTTTTTGCCATCATAGCTGAAAACGTAGCATTTTGGCAACACAAGAGTTAGCAATTTCAGGAAAAAGTAATATCTTTAAAATGAAGATGTTAATCCCCTCCTAAGCCTTTGTCCCTAGACAAGTCTGTTCTCCATCCTGCCCATCCCTTATCTGGCTCCTTTTCCAGACGTTCCAAGATGACTCCTGTGCATTAATCTGGTAACATGCCTATTACTGTTTACATAACTCCTTTTGTTCACATGCATTTTTCCTTTTCTTGTGCTTAAAGATGGTGGTAGTTCTAGAATTGAAAGTCTTAAGTCACCAAAGAAATGCCTCAGAGAAAGAACGCTGTCAGATGCAAATGCAAGCAAAGGAAAATGTGGACAATCATTGATTCAAGATGTGTCAGATGCAAAAAACCTGGAGGAGGAGGAATATGATGAAAAAGATAATGAAGATGATGAGGAAGAAGAGGAAGAAGAAGAGGATGAGGATCTTACTCAAGACGAAAAGGAGGAGGAAGATCTTGAAGATGAAGAAACTCAGTCTAATGGCATAGTGGAGGAGGAGCAGGGTGAGAAAAAAGAACCTAAAGGGGAAATGAATCAGAAACTGGAGTACGTTAGTAGTGCCAAGTGTGAAGGGAAAGCTTGGTGTGAAGCTGGAAATGTCTGTGATAATGCTGTAAGTAAAAAGCTTGATGAAAAGGTAGTATCTGTTGATACTCCTGTGTTTTTTATAGGTGGATGTTATGAAAGGTCACAAGAAAATATAACTACCATGTCTTCAGAGAGAATGAATAATGAAGTATCTTGCAAGTCAGTACCAAAACAAGCTGTCTTTCAAAATCTAAATAATTTGCAAGATACACAAGAAAGCTGGAACAAGAAAAGCATGATCCAGAAGAAGTTGCACGGAAATACTGACTCCTGTTTTGTAGATTCTGAAAAGACAAACTGGAAAAAGGAGATACCTCAGGCTCTCTCAGGTAGCTGTGGCCTTGAGGAGAAAAAGTCAAGCTTTGGTGGTGGCTTTGAAAGTGGTGATAATTCTTGGTTAGTAGCAAAAAACCCAAGGCTTGGAAGTCAAAGACCAAACTCTGTTGTTCTTGAATGTGTGGATGATGAAGATACTGAAGAAGAGCAATGTGAAGAATTAGATGGTGAAGTCTGTAAAGCACTGAAACCAGAAAGTGAAAACTTGTGCTCAAATAAGTGTGAAGAAAATTTAAAAGCAGCATTTTGCTCGAGCACCAAAGTGAGTATATTGGGAAGGTTATTTTCTAAGGGTAATATAGGTAAGAAACAAACATTAAACTGGATTTCTATTAGTATTGTTCTTCACATATATCAGTCTTTTGATTATCCTTTTTTGATATTAGGGAATGTCTTACTCCCAGCAAAACGGTTTCTCAGGTATAAGAATACTGTCAGACATTTTTTTTTTTTTTTTCCCTTTTGGTTGCAGTGGTTTTGTGGGGAAAAGAATAGGCAGTAGTCTTTTTTGGGATTCAGCTGAATTTTTCTCAGTTGTATATATAGATTTTGTCTGTAAAGATTTATTGCCATTTAGTAAAATTCCTTATGTGATGGCTGAAATTGAGGAAACAAAAAGAAGTTTAAATAGGATTGAGAGCAGAAAGCTAGTGATTGTCCTGGGAGGAAAGCAGGGCAAAAAAATGAGTATGTTCCAGAATGATGTAACTTAAAAGCTAGTGTTAGATTGACATGAGGAATTCTTCTCAGGGGCTTTGCAGAACCAGGCATGAGACTTTGTGGCATTAGGCATTGCTGCCTACTCCTACAGATTCCCATGGAAAAATTGAAGGTCTTGTAGAACAAAGCTCAAGGTTTCCCATTTGTCTTAAAAAAGTATTTTTCAAGTAATTGATAGGTGGTGAAAAAGATGCTTTTTTGGCCCTTTGCAGTGTTTTGGTTGATCTTTTTAGGAGAAATCGTCTGAGTGGGATGATGAGGAGGAGCAGAAGAAGCAAGATGTTGGTGAAGAGCTACAAACTGCAGTTGTTGAGGGTATGAAAAATTCTGCTTGTAATTATAGCCATCAAGTCAGCAATGCTTCAGAAGACAATGTTGCTGAGAGAAATGAGTTTGTGAATACTGATCCCAATTCCTTTATAAGTATTAATGCACAGCAAATGAACTGAAATGGTGATTGACACTGAAAAAGCAAATTTTCTTCTTGCCTGTGTGTCCTCATGGTCGCTGGCAGAAAAGGAAAGTAGTTTTGTTCCTTTTCATTTATTCTTCAAGTGAAATTGTAGCATTGGATTCCAATGATGCTATATGATGAAGCAGTTGCCATTTTTGCTTTTGTTGTGCTCTCCCTGAAGTGACATGAACAAAATACGGAGATGAAAAAGAGGACTCAAGCACCTTGAGTGGGACAGTAACATTCCTCTTTCTGGCCTGTACAGTCAAATTGAGAAGCTGTGACTGCTGTTGGCTGAAGCCTGGGAGAGATTTTAGTTAAGCTGAGAGAAAGCTTGGTTAGTGTTTCAACAGTACTTCATTTACAGTGGAAAGTGGTAGTGAATGCCAAATTTTGGAGCTATAGGCTGGAGAGGAGATGACTTGAAGTCTGTACCACAGGACAGCAGCATGCTGGGTTGTCTTTGGGTATGTTGCCTAAACATGTTTTGGGTGTTGCTTGTAGCTGTCAGCTGTTGTGCATAGCCACCTTCTGCTGGAAAGGAGGCAAGAGAAAGTGGTTATGTAAAGGCCATGATGTGGCTACCATGATGTGGCTGTGTGAGAAGAAGCCCTGGAATAATACTTCTGAGTTTGTCCTCAACAATAGAGCCGCTGTGCATCTTTTGGATGCAAGGCTCGAATGACAGGGAAAAGCAGAGTGAAATAAACAAAAAATAAATAATCAGTGTCTCCCTTTTCATCTCATTTTTAGGTGCCCTGACAGCAGTAGAAGCAGAGGAAGATGCTGACTCTCCCTGGGATTCTGAGGTATTTACTGAGAAGAGCATGGGGATTCCCACCAGGGTGGGGCGTAGGAGGGTAGGAATAAGATCCAGAAGCACTTGAGAGCTTGCTTCTGATTTGGGCCCTACCACTGATGAGGCTTCTTTCCTCTTTTTCTACTTCTGCTGTATCTTGGTAACTGGGGCCCTTTGAAATACTTCTGCTGTAGGCCAGCTGTTTAGTTAGGGTTGGGATAAAGCTAGGTCAGCCTGTTGTCATGGGCCTCATAGAAACTGGCTTTTGAGTTTGGTTTCTAGTAGAGTATTGAAACAGTGCTCGGTACTTAAAATAGCCTGAGCTTTTCACAGGGGTTGGCAGGATTTTTGTCTTTGCACCATACAGCTCTATTCTGTTGACCTGGTGGCCCTTACAGTCTGCAACCTAGATGGTTAGGTGTTTCTGAATAGATTCTCTCTACCTTTTGTAGGTGTACTTTGTCCCTTTTTGAAAATCATGTTCAACAGAAGTACCGGACATGCTGGCTGTGTTTGCCCTTTTAGTTCTTTCTGTCTGTGGTAATGGGATGAAAGAAAACAGGCTGTCTGTAGTTAACCACTTGTGGCTTGTCTTATGAGGAAAATTTAAATGTTCCCTGTCCTCTTCTTAAAAAATATGGGACTAAAATATTATTTTTGTTGGTTTTGTTAGGGTTTGTTTTTTTTCTTAGGTAGCCTTAGCTTAGGTAAGCTTTGCCTTGCTAGACTTTGTTCAGCCCAAATCACCCTTGCAATTGGGAGTAGCGATGTGTTCACTCACCCCTGCAGGATATGTCCCTAGGGATACATAAGCATGAACTTGAATGTCAGATACAAGTTCAGTACAAAAATTAGATCACCACAGACCTGCAGTTACTGGTTCACAACCCACATCTTGAGTTGCTGTGTTAATTCTCTTTTGTGGCTGTCCAGTTTGTCACGGCTTGTCAACATGACAGAGTAGCTTAGATGAGTTTTGAGGTTTTTGCCCAAGATCTGAAAACACAACTGCTATGATTTCCAAATACACTATATCTTGATGTGTCCCTTCCGAGAGTCTTATCGGAGGTTTTTGCATCTCTTAAGATACTTGATACCATGCTGTGCAAGATGGCTTAGCAGGAGCTTTTTGTATAGAAATGAGTTGAAAATGCATTTTTACCAATTCTAATGCATTTGTTTTTAGATTATAGAGACAGATTCCAGAAGTCTGAGAGGAGCATCATCTGGTGTGCTGTTCCCAGCTGCAGACAGACATGAAGCATGCTCTCAGGTTGCTTCAGAGGAACACAATGGTAACTTCCTGGTGGACTAAATGTTTGTTTGTAAGCATTTATAGGCTGAAGTGAACTTTTATGAATGTCTGTCTTAGAAATGCTGTTAATGATGTATGCTATAACAATGAAGTGTTTTGTATTTGTTAATTAACACCAGTTATCACAGCTCTTCCTTGACAGTTTGTGAAGCAAGTTGTCTTGTTTGCATTATGTGCGTACTTTGGATGCATTTGGATTTTTCTGGATTCAGGTTCTTGTTGGGTACTGATGAAAGTATATGTGGTTTAGGACTGACCTTTCTGAAAACTTAAACAATTTTGATGATAATGCAAGAGAAGAAAGCTATGACCTGGATAAGCATTTTTTTTTTTCCCCTGAGGTTAATATTTTCATAGCTTTCTATTGTGCTTTGCCTAGGAGCTAAAATTGTGACTAAAAGTTCAGGTTTTGTGGCTAAAGGTTTTTGCCTGTAGTTTGTGACACTGTCTCTTGAGCATCTTGAGCATAGGATGGCCGGGAAGTTTTGCTGTTGGGATAGAACGCTTTTTAAAGGATTCCTCCTTTAACAAGCAGTTTGTCAGTTCTGTTTGTAGTAGAGGTATGGCAGAATAACTGAAGAAGCTAATCCAGTTTTAGTTCAGTAAACTAGAAGCAAAATTTTGCAGGCTCCCCAGAGGTTTTATATCTACTTGTTGAGTAATTGGCATGGACGTTTGCTTTGTATGATTCTAGTAGATAAGTCGAAAACCAGTGTAAAAAAAAAAAAACACAACAAAAAACAAACAAACAAGCAAACAAAACCAACAACAAACCCACAAAAAAACAACCAACCAAAAAGCACACAAGAAAAAAAACAAAGTATAAAGGGTGTTAAAGTGATTATGGTAATCTTTCTAAGGTATTTCTGTACTGCTAGACCACCAAGTCTACTGAAATCAAATGTTTTGATTTTTAATGATTTTTTTAATATATAATTTTTTTCTGTAGAGCCATTCTTAGTAACATTTCTAATACTTTTTTCATGAGAGGACTCAAACTAAAAGATGACTGAAGCAGAGGTTGTGAGAAATTTATGTGGGCAAGCTTTTAGAAGTTCTTTAATATTGGACAAAAATTTAAAAAATTATTTGCAGATTACAACCAAATATTTGTCTCTTTTGTTTTCTTTCAAGATAAACCAGAATAATCTGATGAGAAGTAGCTTGATTTTACTTTCCTGAAATCATTTGAATAAGGTTTCTGTGTCTGCTCCCATATATCTTCTGTTGTATCAATGGAAAGGAAAATACTTCTCAACATTAAACACTTGTAGGATAATCATAGTGCTGTTGGACTGTTCATTCATGAACATTCATTCATTACAGCAGACTAACTTTGGCTTTTGAAATAATCCTTTATGAAAGCAGGATTCAGATCCTCAAAAGGACTAAATGTTTTCATCTTGTTCTGTTAACAAACATGTTATTGCTTCATGTGAATTGTCCTAGTCCTGTGATTATTTTTTTAATCCAAGGTGCACAAAGGGAAGTATATGTTGTCATTTTCTTGTATACTGATACAAATGCTGTAAGGTGATGTAAATTGATTGTCAGGTGTTATGCTCTTGATGAAATAATGCTTAAAACTAATATTTAATTGTAGAAACTACTAATGTTGAATGGAGTAAAATATACCTTCAATTAAATAACAGACAAAACATTTTTTACCTCCAGGCTTTTCAGAGAAACCCAGCAATTCCCAGGTAAATATTTGTTCACGTCAGACCAACTACTTGTTCTGCTTATTAAACAGTATGTAGTTACTTTGAATTTGGTTTTTTATCATTGGATTGTGTCTTTTGTAGCTGAAGACTCTTGAAGCTGTTTCAGAAATAAATAAACCCTCTCCTAAAAATAGGCAGGAGAAATCAGGTAACATTTGCTTCATGTGGTTCTGGGTTTTGCTTCATAATCTTTCTGGACAGGAGTGTTTAATAAAGTATCTGATTCATTTGTTTTGCAGATCTGTTGGAGGAATTTGGTTTAGGAGATGTGGAAAATATTGAAGGTATTCATAACAGTCGCTTTGTAGTGTTCTTTTATGGGCATGCTGTACTTGCATGTTTTTTCCTAATATTAAATTAATGGTTCCAGCAGGATACTCTGGGAGCAGCAGGTCTACTGAAATAGGCATCTATGTATGTGTTTGTTCTCTTTTCTAGTCTGCCATTCCACACTTAATATTCTTCCATGATGTAGGCTTCCTCTGCTGTGACTGCTGTCATCTCCCCTTTTCAGGCAGTCCTGAGTTTTACTTTCTTTCCAATTTCACACCCCTCCCCCCCAAAAAAAAAAAACAAAACAAAAAAACCCCAAACAAACAAACAAAACAATCAAAAACAAGGAACTGAAACCAAACCAAAGCAATCAAGAAAAAAAAATATAAAACCAACCAACATATCAAAGCACACACACACCTTCTTGATATTCCTGGTTCTCTGAGCATGTGCTGTGGCTGATTCCAGGCTAGGGATGTCCAGGAGCTGCAGGTGAGACAGGGTAATTCTTGGGATCATACTGTAGCTGTACTTGGCAGGAATTACTACGATGAGCATGTTACCAAATACTGGGTGCCTGTCTGTGCCTAGTTCTGCGCTCTTGAGTTCTTTTCCTTTTGTTTTCTGAAAGGATGTTAAAAGTCAGTGTGATGTCTGTGGAGATACTTTTCTTGGATTTCATCAGGCTCTCGCCATGCCTTTCGGTTGGCACTTCCAGAACTGTACGCTCAGTGGAGGGGGATCTTGCTGGCTCAAATTATTCAGATGCATTACAATTGTAGTAAGAGGGACAAGGACCTTTCTACAAAAACTATGTGTAACTATTGAAGGAAAGGAAGATGTTGGATTACGGAGGTTATGTGTATAGGAGCTCATGAATTTGAGGGGATACGTTATTTTGTGTTAAGAGTATTTCTTACAAATATGGTGATTCAAGATGCACCCTGGGTGTAAATAAGTAGTATTAAGTCATGCTGCTTATAGAAATGGCTTTTTCGCTGTAGGTGAATACTCAGGATCTACCTCTCACGTGTCATCATCAGCTGCAAAAGAAGACATCAAGGATACTGCTGAAAATTATGGGGTACAGGTATGTAAACCCAAATACTTTGAATTAGAGTCTGAAGTGGTAAATAATCTACACTAAGGTAAAGAAAACATACCAGTCAGTGCATAATGCTGAAAGGAGAGTCCTATAGATGAAGGTTGTCTTGAAGTAAAGTTGAATGCAGTCTTCTTACAGTAGGGTAAAATCCTTGTAATTATGTTGGATACTTGCTTTTCTACTCACTTGTTTAAAGCCGGTTTGCTTAAATTTTGACTAGTGCTTTTCCTTTTGTGAGATACTGTGAATCTTTAGCATCTTTTTTTTTTCTTTTTTCTATTATAAGAACTGCTCTCAAAATGTTTTATTTCCGTTACATAGTAAGGATGAGTTTGCAACAGAAATTACCTAGATTAACTGTAACTTCCTTTTTCTTGGAAATTTTTTTGTTTGTACCTGTTTACTTAAGGATAAATATATTTTAGAAACTACCAACTTGATACAAAAAGCAGCACATGAAAATCAGACTGACAAAGCAGAAATTTCACACCATGATGAGAAGTCACATAGTGCTGACAAGCAGTTAAGGCAAAAAACTTGGGAAGAAAGGTATGAAAAACTTTGGGTTGAAAATGAAAAAAGAGCGTTGAAAACAAGTTTTAAAACCATTACAGCAGAGCTGAAGCAACTGTTCGGTGAAGTTAATGAAACTGGGAAAACTACTTCCCTTGTGGAAGAAGTGTCAGAAGATGGCTTCAGTGAAGAATTGCAGAGTTCTCCTGTTTCATCTCCTGCGATAGAATCAAGTAGTAAGCTAGAAAATAGAGTTAGTTTTGGAGATACTAAACTTGTGTTAGGTGGAAAAGTATCCAAAGTGGAAATTGTAATTCCAAGTCTTGGTGCCCTTCCTGATCAAAATCATTTAAATGCAAATGTGGAAGATATCTGGAGTGCAGATGAAGAAGATGGGAGAAACGATAGAGATAATAATACAAAGGTGCCTGTAGCAAGAGAAGAGGAAAAGAAAGTGCCTACGATGAAAACGGAAGAGAAGGAAAATGGAACTAGAAGGAATGTAGAGGGAGATCGTGAATGCTCCCTGAAACATAGCTTAAAAACAGATATTTTGGATGACGTTTCTAATGCTCTTCCTAAAATAAGACCTTTCTCTACAAGTGATGATGATGCACTTTTTGCAACAGAAAGGAAGCTTGGAAAAGACTCTGGATTTAATGAAGATCTTGCCAGCAACAATAATAATATAAGAGAAACAGAAATTGAAAGTCCCTTTGCAAATGCTCAGCAGTCATGTGGCATGCTGGAAAGGAATCTTGATGAGCAACTAAAACAAGATATGGAAAGATTTAAGAGTAAGATAGGAATGCTGCAAATAGTATTCCTGGCTTTGGAGAAAGAGAAGGCAGAGCTGCAAAAAGAGGTAGAAGTTAACCTGCTACCCCTTATTCTTTAGTCTTTCTCCATATCAATGGTCCTGTTCACTTTAGCTATTAATCATTAAGGGAAGATACTTTGTGTTAATTGGTTTTTGCTTTAATGGAAATACATTACTTATCAATTAATGAGTGGAGAGTTGTCCTCCCTGTTTTTGGAAAACACAGAGTATGTTATAGTTCCATTTTAAGAAAAGGTGGCGCTCAGTTCCAGTGTGAGTAGTTATTCATTACTGCGAAAAGAAATGCAGTTACATCAGGTCTGATTCTGAATCAGAGAATGAAAATAGCTTCTGAACAGGGTCTTGACTAATCTATTCATTTGCTGTGATTTCTGCATGGTGTGTCATCGTTGCCCTTCACTAAAACTCCTGTTTGCTGTGAAGCCATTTCTGCTTGTGGATTTGGGACCCTCTCTTGGCCCCCATTAAAAAAGCAGTAGCCCAGCACACTTGCAGTTAATTTTCCTCTGTGCTTTTGCAACTAACATTCTGCAGTCATTCAAACTCTTTATCCATCTGTAATGTTTTCATTTTGTTGTTTATGTTTTGATGCACACTATTGTTTGCTTTTTACAGCTTGTGTTCTTGTTACCTCTTTAATCATGAGTGAATTCAAAGTACTTTCAATGGCTTAATATACTCTGTAGTGTAATCTTGTGACAATGCTTCTCTTATGAATTAAAAATTTCATTTTTAATTTTACATTTTTTTAGCAGTAAACCCTGAATCTCTCTTGGATATTGTGCTTCTCCTCTAGAAAAACTAAGAAATATATACATGTGGTTTGTAGGTTGAGAGAGAAAAAAGCAAAGAAAGATGTTTAAAAATGCAGGTGATGACAAAGCAAGATGACCTTGATAAATTAAATACACCACCAAGCAACATTGCTGATCAGCAAAGGAAACAGAAGCTTGCTCTAAGGAAGAATGAGTGTTTGAAAATGGAGAATGAAAACGCTACAGAAGAAAAGGACGAAATGAATTTTTCATCTGAGAAGAGGTCAAAACTGATTAAAATGCCACTGAAAGGGTAAACTTATTTGTAGTACTACTTAAGGATCTTTTAGATTTTCTGATACTGTAGTAGTTGAAGTAGTTTTGTCAGTGCTGAAAGCCATGCTGAGTAGTCCACTGCTTCTAAAACATCTAGAGGAAAAAAAATTAGAAAAAACTAAGCTTGTAACACAGGTTCAGATTTATTGCCTGCTTTAAAAAAAAAAAATAAATAAATCCTGTGGATTTCCTTGTCGGTACTGAGGCAAAATATGTCTTGAAAACCAAAGTTGAAGGCTGGAAGAAAAGGCAGTGATTTTTATAGGAAATGTCTATCCAAAAAAGAAAAGTAGGAACTTGTGGTTACTTTGCTTTCTCATTTTTCTAGGTGATTTTAGTTATCTTCATGCAGTTGGTGTTTTCATTAAGTTCAAATGCTCTTTGTCAAGAAAAGGGAAAAGATACTACCAAACCGATCTCGAAAGTTAGAAGAACGCAGGTGTTTTTATGTAAACCAAAGCAGGAGTTTTTTTCCTGTTTGATTTTCATAAGATTCTGCTCTCTAGAGGATATTAGATATGTTCCAGCTTACCTGAATCTAGCTCAGATTCCACATTTGCCACTCATTCATAAGGAAGGATTTTTTTTAATATTTGTATTTTCTGTCACCTTTGGAGTTAAGTCAGTTGTTTCTGGACATAATTTTAAGTATGTTACTCAATTAGTGATTTTTTTCCATTTCCATTTAATTTAGAAAACCTGCTCTGAATGCAGAAGCTGCAAAGAAAAACAAAAGAAGGACTTTGAAGAAGGCAGCTAATCAGCAGTGGGGCTCTTCCAATGGGAATAATTTTCAAGTATCGGATGATGGCACTTCCAGTGAGACATCTCAAGATGCAGAAAGGTGCTGAATATGAGGAATCTTATAAATAAACCTTACTTAATGATAAAAATTGACCTGAAAGCTGAAGCTAAGCTTTTTGTAGACCTCATGCCTATATTGCTTGTTCTTAATGTGTCAATACTTCCTGAATGCCCTTTGTGTTCAAAAACACTTTTTTTTGGCTTACAGTGCTTTGAACATACTAGCCAAGTTAATATGGTCAGATATGCACAAATTCTAAATGATTACCTCAGCATGTGCACTGTGTAAATACAGTTCTATTTTTTTAATTATTTTTATTTTTAAAAAGGGAGAAGAGACAATTATAAAAGAGCAGAATTACTCCTTCACTGTAGGCATCTCAGTTTTTCAGGGTTTTTTTCTGTTTTCTGGTCTTCTTTTATTATTACTTTCTTTTTAGCCCCTGCTGTGTCCCTTCCTGACTTCTTGCCCACCTCAAACTTATTTGTGTGGGAGTTAAAGCAAGAAACAGAAAATATTGACACTGTGCAAGCACTGTTCAGCAATAGTTAAAACATTGACGTGTTATCAACACTGTTTCGATCAGAAATCTGACACGCAGCACTGTGTGGGCTGCTGTGAAGAAAATTGACTCCATCTCAGCCAGACCCAGTACACAAGAGAATCCAAGACCTATAGGTTCTTTGACCTATAACAGAAGGGTTTTCAATAAAAAGAGCTAAACCCCCAGTATGAAACCCACATGTCTAGCTGTATGTTTCCTATCAGTTTGAGTGAAGTGCAGAGAACAGTTATTTCAACAGCTTAATACCTTGTCAAGAAAATAGCCTTCCAATAGACATAATAGTACGCAATTTTTTTCAGTCTTCAACTAAATCTAATAAAATTCTTACATAAAACTTTTTAGAGCAACTGCAGATAATTGTTCATAATAAGCCTTTCAGTACTGAAGTGTATTTCTGTTTTCCAGACCTGCAGCCAAAACAGGGATTGAAAAGAACAAGGTACTGTAAAATTAGTTTCTTGATAGTTTGCATCAGCTTTTAATCTCTTAAATAGGAAGAGTGTTTGCGTAGTGATCAACCAGATGCACAAACTGTTGCTTGTATGAGATTTTGTCATATTTGAACCAAATCTGTGGCTGTGAATGAGAGAATGAATCATTCATGCATTTGTAATGATCTGTGATACTGTATGTTTGTATACAGAAAATACTGTGTTTTTGTAGGTCAGCATAGAAATGGATGTAACTGATGACCTTGATTTAACTCGCTCGTCCGACACAACTTCAGAGGATGTTGAATTGCCAACTTCAGCCTACAAAGAGGCTATGTTGCTGTTAGAACAGCTCAGTGTAGATCCTACAGGTATGTTTTCAGGTCACTTTGTCTTCAGCTGCTCCTCTTTTAAAACATGATTTCTTTGGTTTCCTTCCTAGGTATTTTATATTCTATTTAATATTATGATTAGAGTTCCCCCACAAAAAATGTGAAATTATGTCACCTAGCCTTAGATGTCTGTCTGTCTGTAACATCAACAGACATGTCTTGCTTTATCACTGATTCTCAGTCTAGTCAGAGCTTGAGAAGCAGGTTCTTGTGAAGTAGAGTTCAGCTTTTTTTAAGGCAGTCGTCAAAAGTTGCCAGGATCATCTTTTTACTCTTTATATCCTCTTGTGGTTTAATGCCAGCTGGCAATTAAGCACCACCCAGCCACTTGCTCACTTTTCCCAGGTGGGATGAGGAAGAGAATCAGAAGAGTGAAAGTGAGAAAACTCATGAGTTTGAGATAAAGACAGTTTAATAAGCAGAAAAGCAAAGCAAAACAAGGAATTAATTCACCACTTCCTATTGCAGGCCAGGTGTTCAACCATTTCCAGGACAGCAGAGCTCCATCACATGCAGTGGTTATTTGGGAAGACAAAAACGATCACTCCAAACATCCCCCCTTCCTTCCTTCTTCCCCCAGCTTTACATGCTGAGCATGTCATCGTATGGTGTGGAATATCCCTTAGGTCAGTTGTCCTGGCTGCGTTCCCCCCCCAGTGCCTTGTGCATCCCCAGCCTGCTTGCTGGTGCGGGTGGTGAGAGGACTGGAAAAGGCCTTGACTCTGTGTAAGCACTGCTCAGCAATAATGAAAGCATCCCTATATTATCAATAGTGTTTTCAGCACAAGATCCAGTATGTCTCTAAAACAGTACTAAAATTTTATTAGATGAGGGTTAACCTGCTCTCACTGCCCCTCCTCAACAGGACAAAATAGTTTGAAAAAGCTTGAGATCAATGCATATGGGAAGCAAATTTCCACCAGATGAGTCATGTACATTTTACTTCATCTGTATCTATGGATGTATTCCTGCCATCTGGTCTATGATAGTTCATCTCTAGAATGGCTGATTCCCTCAGATACTGATCTCCATCGTGAGCCACTTGGCTGAGCGACACATAAGATCGTCCTTGTAGGGATAGCTTTCAGTCACAGCTGCCAAAAGCAGCCTCCAGAGGCTGAGGGCTCATTTCTCTTTGCAGTCACTTTGTCAGCTCCCCCTTCCTAGCAAGTGATCCCAGCTTGGCTTCCCTACCTTCTAGTTTGTGACCATCAGCCCCATTGTCCCAGCATTAGAGCAACCAGGTGATGATGTACTTCAGATGGTTGAAATCTTTTTGCACATTCCACAGCTTGGTCGAGGTGCAGGATTGAGAAGTTACCTCTTCTTCCTCAGATTCCTCTATTAATATTAATAACTCTTAATAACTCTTGTTCAGGTGTTGTCCCCTCTAGTGTGCGCATTGGGTCTTCATCTTTTTTCACCGCATGAGTTGCTCTTTCTAACTCTCATTTGATCTTCCCTTTGCTTATAGAGGCAACTGATACTGGCACAGATTAGTCCTTTGGTTTAGCTGCATTTTCTAGCGCTGTGGTTGGAGTGGTTGCAGTGTCTGTCGCTGGGGTTGGAGTGGGGCTATCATGGAATAAGCCGAGCCAGTAACTCAAAATCATGCAGCCATTTGCTCACGTCCTCCTTCTTTCCCCCCGGCTCCCGGAGGGATGGAGGAGAATCAAAGAAATGTAAATCCCACAGGCTGAGATGAGAACAGTCCAGTAACTAAGGTACTATACAAAACTATTAATACTACTACCACCAATCTTAATAATGATAAGGGAAATAACAAGGGAAGAGATATAAAACTAAAAGGGGAAAAGGAGAAGAAAACAATAAGCATGAGTGATGCACAATACAACTGCTCACCACCCACCAGTCAATACCCAGCCTGACCAAAGTAGTGATTTGACCTTCCGGGTAACTCCCCCCGGTTTATATACTGGGCATGACGTGCTGTGATATGGAATACCCATTTGGCTAGTTTGGGTCAAGTGTCCCGTCTCTACTCCCTCACAGCTTCTTGTGTCCCTCCTCACTGGCAGAACATGAGACTGAAAAGTCCTTGGTCAGAGTAAGCGTTACTTAACAATAACTAAAAACATCAGTGTGTTAATCAGCACTGTTCTCAGACTACAGGCAAAAACACAGCCCTGCACCAGCTACTAGGAAGGAGAAAAATAACTGTTACAGCAGAACCCAGGATACCTGCTGTAGTGTCTCCTTCTAGCAGGGAAAATCTGCTCCAGCCTGTGCTGTCCATGGGCCACAGATCCTTGAGGGAGTATCTACCTGCTCTGGCATGGTGTCTTCCACAGTACTGCATTGTGGATATCTGTTCCAGCATTGTCTCCAAGGCTGCAGAGAAGTATCTGCTCCACCATTGTGTTGCCACAGGCTGCAAGAGACTCTCTGCTCTGGTATCCAGAACACCTTCTTCCCTTCCTTCACTGAATTGGCTGTTCACAGGGCTGCTTTTCACATTATTTTCCCCTTCTCCTCTGCCTGTGTGGTGGTTTTGTCCTTTCCTAAATATGTTTTCCCTTAGGTGCCACCAGCATGGCTGAGAGGCTAAGATGTGCTTTGTGGTGGGTGTGTTGCATCCAGCTCTGTCTGGCATGGGGTAGCCCCTGGCCTCTTCTCACAGAGACTTCTCCACTGCTTGCAGTCTTCTCACTACCAAAACCTTGTTCCCTACACTTAATAGAGCAAATAATTAATATATACATTGGCAAGTACTTGTGCATTTGTTTAGCTTTGTGTCTCTTCTGTCTCAAAGCAGGTTCTTCTATTTTGTTGAAAATTCAAAACATACTACTTCAGTACGAGCAGATGATAAAACATGAAAAAAATCGGTACAAAGCTGTCTGGAGAGAAGTAAGGAAATTGGAAAATGAAAAGGAGGAGTCAAAATTAATAGTGGAGGAGACTCAAGATTTGAAATCCATGTTGGCTCATCAAGAAGTGGAATGGAAAAGTGATATCCAAAGCCTCAAGTATGTAACCTTGCATTCTGCTAATGTGTTAGCTTGCCAGTGCGCATGTTCCAGAAGATGCTGATGGTACAGGCAATAGGATGAGAAGCTTCTAGACTTTTGTGTTTGGGTTTTTTGGATCCCATGGACAAGTTATACTATAAAGGACATAATGCTGGGGGAAGGAAATGCCTGGATATTAACTCCATGTAAAATCTTCTGGATATTGTTTTAACTTTTTTTAATAGCAGGAGAAGAGAACAAGAGAGTAAGCTATGGGGAAATGAAATTCCTGAGACAGATTTGAGATGTGCTTTTTTTTTATTCTTGTCTTTGTAGCTGCTGCTGGTCTATAATATTAGGAATTGTAGTAAGTCTACGTAGTACAACTCTGATCACAGTTGAGAGCATTTACATGCTTTATTGTTTATTTATTAAGTTAAATTTGGGATTGCCTCTTTCCCTATGTTTCTGAACTAGACATGGATGGTATGAAGTTTTTAATCACTGTTCACATCACTTCAGACAGGAGTGGCCAGCAGGCACCATATGAAATTACATGCAAAGTCCTGCACTTGGGAAGAAATATCCCCTGTTGATGGTGTACCATAGGATGTCTTCACTGGGGATCTTGCTGAGTATGCCCTGGCTGTCTCAATCGAGTCTCTGCCCAGTGTGTGTTTGTGCTTTGGATTCTCCCAACCCAGGTGCAGGACCTTGCACTTAGCCTTGTTAAACTTCATGAGGTTTGCACAGGCCCACCTCTTGAGCCTGTCAAGATCCCTCTAGATGCATCCATTTCCTCCAGTGTGTCAGCTGCACCACACAGCTTGGTGTCATCAGCAGGCTTGTTGAGGGTGCAGTCAATTCCACTGTCCATGCTATCAGCAAAGATTTTAAACAGCACCAGTCCCAATACCCACCCCTGAGGAGCACCACTCGTCACTGATCTCCACTGACTGCAACAGTTTGAGTGCAACCATCCAGCCAATTTCTTATCCTCTGAGTGGTCACCTGTTGAATCCATCTCTCCAGTTTAGAGCCTAGAATGTCATGTGGGACAGTGTCAAATGCTTTGCACAAGTCCCGGTAGATGAAGTCAGTCACTTTTCCCTTATCCACCAATGCCATAACCCCATCTTAGAAGGCCACCAAATTTGTCAGGCCATTTCCCCATAGTGTAACCTTATTGGCTGTCACCAATCACCTCCTTAGTGTCCATCTGCCTTAGCATAGTTTCCAGGAGGATCTGCTCCATGATCTTGCCAAGGTGAGACTGACTTGTCTTTAGTTCCTTGGGTCTTTTTTTCCCTTTTTAAAAAAGGAGGTGATGTTTCCCCCTTTCCAGTCAGTGGGAACTTCGCCAGGCTACCGCTGCAACTCAAGTATGATGGATAATGTCTTAGCCACTTCATCTGTCAGTTCCCTCAGGACCCGCAGATGAATCTCATCACGTCCCATGAACTTGTGTAACTTCAGGTTCCTTAGATGGTCTCAAACCTGATTTTCTTCTACAGCAGGCAGTTCTTCAGTCTCCCAGTTCCTGCCTTTGCCTTCTGCCACTTGTGTGGTGTGGCTGGAGCACTTGCAGGGAAGGGAGGACTAAGGCAAAAAACATCCTTGAGTACCTCGGCTTTTTTCAGGTCCCAGGTAGCGATGTCTCCCATTGCCTTCCAGAGAGGGCCCACGTTTTTCCCTAGGCTTCCTTCTATTACTGACATACCTGTCAGTGGTTTATTTACGTGTCTTGTACACTGATATCATGGGTCATAGAATGAAGTTGGAATTCCTTAAAAAGTTAAAGATTACAGTGAAAATAGGAAATTGGAAAAGACTGTAGGAAATCTGAAAAGATTTAATACTTTTATGGCATGAGTTGTCTCTACTTTTTAAATCAGTGCTTTAGTTTCTCAAATATGCTGTTAATCCCAGATGTACTTTGAAACAAGAAGAGGAAAAAACACTCAGATTAGAGACATTGCATGAGAAAACAAGAGAAGAACTCCGAAGGAAAGAAGATCAATATCATAAAGAGATGGAGGAAAAACAGCAACTTGAGTTACACTCAAAGAATTTAGAAATGGAGTTAATAACACTGAGAAAGCTCTTGAGACAGGTATATTAAGCAATGGGTTGAACACTTTCTGCTTCTTTTTAATTGTCACTGTATTTGAGTATACTTAAAGAAGGAAGTACTTTGTTGTTCATGGAAGAGGCATTAGATATCTTGACAAATTTTGAGGACAGTTGAGAGTATGTTGGCTCACAAGTAGTATGTTAATTTTTTTCTTTGTCTGTTCTTGTATTTTTTTTCTTTGCAAGTTCATAATTCCTTTTAATGATTCATTTTCTCCTTTTTCAAAACTTAGGTTTTGTTTGCATTTCAGGCAAAGTCTGACTGAGTTATTTTTCTAAATTATTAAAAACCATTCTGTATTTCTTAATTTTTCAGAAGAAATTTTAAATTTATTATTTATAAATGGATTATCCTAACTGAGGAAACAAAAATATTTGCAAGAATGCAAAGGGCAATGGGAAGATATTGCTAGCTCTGATTTTTCTCGAGATGCAGGCAGTTTAATTGTATTACTGTAGGTTGAAGAAGAGCGTGATGAAACACAGAGACAGCTCTCTCAGGAAAAGAGTGCCAGAGCCCTCCAAGAAGGAATTTTGAACAACCACCTTTGGAGGCAAAAGGAACTAGAAGAAGAAACAAGAAGAACTATAGAAAAAAACTCAGAGGTAAGCAATTTATTTTTTTTTCTGATTAATTAAATTTCACCATGTTTGTTCTAAAGTCATGAAAAATCTTATATAACATTTTCTGCTTCTTAATGGATTATTTACAGTTTTCCAGTGTAACTCAACTGTGTAAATACCTCTTTTGTTTTCCCTTATGTCTTTAAAAGTTCTGGGCAACAGCATCAGTCTCATATGTACCTCAATTGCATGTTCAAGTAGGAAACAAACAGAAGATGCTATTTATGCTGTTTCCTGAGCTATTTGTTATTTTTCATTGACATTTTGTCATTAGTTTTTAAGTATTCTAGCAGTTAAAACACCTAGTTACCTGCATTGAGATTGACCAGGAAGAAAGTTGTTTGACACTATCTGTGTTGTCACTACTTGTTTTTAGTACTTATTCCTTTATCAAACTGACTTAGTTCAAGCATGCCTTTCTTTTTTGATCACCACATACTAAAATGCAGGGAAGGAATATGAAAACTTTTCAGTGTTGCCTAGCAACAGGACAGAGAGCAGTGGCCATAAACCAAAACACAAGAAACTTCACCTCAGCATAGGGAAGAACTTCTTTACATGGTGTTATGGGTTCAGCAGTAGCAGCCATTTTTTCTCCTTCTCAGTAGCTGGTGCAGTGCTGTGTTTTTGACTTTCGGCCTGGGAACAGTGCTGATAACACCA
>JAOEHX010029984.1:0-14843 GCA_025448015.1 Bolborhynchus lineola
AGGGGAATTAGAAGGAAAAAGATAACTGACTTTATTAAAAGCAAAAGATTGATTGAGCAATTGATTGCATTTAATTGGAACTGTGCGAGCAAGGGAGCGGATTTCAGGGTGCTTTTTTTCCTCCTGGTCTTGCAGAGAGTCCTACTATAGAACCATACAGGCAGGAGACTGAGTTACTGAAATGAGAGCTTAGGTTTGCTTCTTTCTCCCAGGTCATTGCTTGCCTGGAAGCAGCTGTCTTGAGCTGACAATCGCAACATTTGAGGCCTCAAAAAGAGGTAGGAACTTAAGAGTCACAAGGTTACACTTCAGAGACTGGTTTGTGCATATGTTTCTTTCCAGAGGTTTTTTTCTTCTTACATGCTATTTATATTCATAGGATGCTTTCTGCTGTAGCAACAAGGTTTAGAAACTTTAAATCTATATTTTGTTGTTTAAGAGAATGACAAGATTTGCATCTCATGCATTCATTTCAGCAGTAGAGTCATTGAAAGAAAAATGTCCAATTCATAATAATGAAATCTGGAAGAATTATATGACTAAACCTCACTAACCAAAGGGAATGACACAATACTGTTATGGGCCATATTATCATGAAATACAGACTTTAGTTGCTGGAGTTATGTACATAATAATGAAGCTGCAGCGCAAGAGAGAACTAGCTCAGAGTTTCATAATCTTTCTCCCCAAAACAATCCTCAACAGGAAAATGATAGTGTGCAGGAACAGTTTAAAAAAAATAAAAGGCAAAACCCAAGCTAACCCCTTTGAATGAACGAATTCCTGTTAATGTATTGTTATTACCTTACAATATAGATTACCTTAATTTTCCTCTTAAGCAGCAGGAAGGATAGACATTCACACTGCACAGATAAGAGTGTGATTTCCAGTGAAAACAAAGGTTCCAGCAGTTAGGTTTGGATTTGCTTTGTTTAAAATCAAATTGCAAGGTATGTGGGCCTCAAACTTATCTAAACAGTACAGTCAGTACACAGACTCACAGAGCCATTGCAGTCAGAAGGGACCAGGCCAACACAGCCTTTGCCTGTGTGATCACTTTAGATTAATGAATATAAAGCCTTTTCACCTGTGAAGGCAAGGAGTGGGACTGAATGGTTGGGATGTCGTGTGTACGGCTATGCTTTAGCTTCCTAGCTGCTAGCAGCTGGTACCTGGCAAAGCAGTATGCTCGGATGATGCATTTCACATCTACTAATCTCATTTGCCTACTGTAAGCTAGAACAGAGGCTTTACCTAAGTACATTTGGATGAGCAAACTTGGTAAGAAAGCAAAACGAGAGAATGCATGAGTGATTTTGCAAGAGCAAATGGCCAGTTTTGCAGATTGAGGAAATAAAGGATGGCCATAGAAATGGTAGGATTTAACAGATGTCTTGTGACCTTCCTCCTCACAAAAAGACTGTAGAGCTGTCATTTATCCTTCCTCCCCACAAAATCATCTGAAATAAAAAAGAAAAGAAACCAAACATTAAAAGCAGCACCAGTTTCTCCATTGCTCCTTCTAGTTTTCCAGTGTGAGCTACATGATTACAGCAAGAAGGAAGGAAAGAAATTTGTATAAGGAAACAAATAATGCCTTTTACTGTGAGGCTTCACATACTAAGTTCCTTAGGACTTAGAGTCAAACCAAAGGAGGAGGAAGCAGCATGCCCTCATCTCTCTGTCAGACACACACCTCCTGTGCCAGCTACCACCATTGGAAGCCTCCTACAAGCCTCTCCACAGTCACCTTCTTTTCTGTCCATCTGCTAGGAGTTACTACTTTCCCAGTTCTGCCAGCTGTTCAAGCACTCCCTCATCCATCCCAGTCAAAACAAGTCAGGTCAGTGAACATGGCTTGTCATATAGGTCTTTCCTAACCAAGTTCATTTGGGCTGAGATGGGTTGGGAAACAGTAAGGTGAGCAATTCCACCAACAGACCGGAGAAGTCAGTAACCCCCGGCAGGACTGCACTGACCAGTGGTAGGAAAAATCAACCCTGGCAGCCAAGAAAGCCCATGTCATCGAGCCTTTACAGTACTGTGTGCCCACCCTGCCCAGGACCCTGGAGCAGTCATTCACACAACTTTCCCCTTTATTGCAAACAGCCATATCTCTCTGTAGCTACAACTGCCTGTAGCTAGTGCTTGTTAAGTGCTTTGAAGATTAAAAGCACAGATACAAGTGTTAAATATTGTAATTATTCTTACTACGTAACATAGCAGCACTGAAAGTAGGGAGGGGTTGTTTTTCTGTGTTTGTATGTGGGAATACCATGACAGCTGCTCCTTTCTGTAAGTGAATTGCTGCCAAGCACCTTGATAAGGGGTTGCGCTTGAAGGAAAAGGATGGAATCTGGGAGTTTTCTTGGAGTGCTGCATACCACAGTGAAATTAAAGTGTGCTATTACTAGGCTTCCCCTGTCAGAGCTTATTCCTATATATGCTGATTACCCTGAGCTGCCTCTGGCTCCAGGAGCAGCAGCAGCGACTCTCAGCAGTTTACCAGGGCTTGATCCTACAAGCAGCACACAGAAGGAAACACTTAACCAGAGAACACACCTCAGACAAACAACTGGGGATCAGCCCCACAAGCATTAATCTTGAAGTCCATGTTTCTGTTTTATTCAGCTCATACTTGGGGCTTAGGAGAGAGCTGTCCCTGAATAAAGCAAGGGCAGCCATGAGTTTGGGCTTTTCTATCAAGAACACTTTCTGACTTTCCAGCAAGGCAAAAAGGTGTAAGCCTGAAGAGTTTCCCTGTACATTGTGCTGTTCCTCTGCAGTGTCTGCCTTGCACTGCCACCAGAGAGCCCACAGGGCCAGGAGCAGTAGCTGGGGTAAAACCCCCTACATCCATTCTTCTTTATTCTCAGAAACAGGTGGAAGGAGGAGGAGGTTGAGAGAACATCATAGAATCTTAGAATAATTAGGGTTGGAAAGGACCTTCAGATCATCTAGTTCCAACCCCCCTGCCATGGGTAGGGACACCTCCCACTAAACCATGCCACCCAAGGCTGTGTCCAACCTGGCCTTGAATGTCACAAGGGATGGAGCATTCACAGCTTCCCTGAGCAACCATATAGTTCATTAGCACCTTGAAACTACTCCAGATTATGCCAGATGCTGGGCTGGCACCTCACTGAATTTCTGTAGCCAAGCACAAACAAGGCTGTTTTGAATGTGGGTCATGTCTGAGAACAAAGCTGTAAGTGACCACTTCAGTTTGTCACTGCACAGAGTTAAGTGTATTTCTGTGCACCTCTGGGCTCTGTGACACAGTATATACAGCCAAGGGCTGTAGCATTTAATGAGGCAGCACTATTCTACGTGCACTGGGAGCTCACTTCAGCTAAGGTTGAAAAGAAATCCTGTGACACTCTGTTTCCAGGTTTCATATCTTCCCTCTCTTGTCCTGCAACACCCCTGACCAACTTCAAGCCTCTCTGCATGAGCGTGCAAATAGATCCCGTACTCCAAGAAGAAATGATGCTGTAATCCAGCTCCTTTACACTGTTAGGCAGCTGTTGACAACAGATGTGAATTAAGGAAGCCTGAGGAACACAGCTCTTGCAAGAGCAGGTAGTCATCACATAGAAGACCCAGTTTGCCTCCACTTTCTGTGCTTGCACATGCACAGGCAGTTCTGAAGAAGTTAAGCCACAAAAAGCATGGGCTGTTCCACATGAATAGAAAATATAGACCTAAGCATCTGAAAACTTACCCTCTCAAGGAGCTTAAGTACAAGCCACAACTGCAGGTGATGGCATATGGAGGAGGCCTGGGCAGACACCAAGCTGCCAGAAGCCAGCTCAAGAGATGTTCAACTACCTACAGCTTCCCCAGCTCCTATGGGGCGTGAAAGTGCCTGACACTTCTCTGGGAACACACAGCAAAAATCCACAGTCATATTCCAGCCCCACAGAAGCCTTCATCTTATTCTGATACCTACTGACAGCAATAGCATCAAATGTGGCATCAGAGAGGTCATTTGTAGAAGGAGGCATGCTGTTGTACATCTCGTGTTTTGCACAGAAAGTAGATTTATCTGAAGTCTTTATGAAGGGGTGAGGAGTACAGTGAAGTATTTTAAAATGTATGCTCATTTTAGAAGATTTTTATGCCCATTTGGTGGCATGGGAGAAAGTAGAAAGGTAGCAGTCAATGAAGAACTAACAAGAAAGAAGCCTGGGTGTGTCATAGGGGAAGGGAAAGGTGGAAGTGTAGGAGGTGATGCAGAGAAGCTCACTAAATTGCAAGGCAAAACATGGATTTTGTCCCCAAGCAAAACACCTCTGTACTGCTGTCAGGTCAAGCTAATAAATACAGCCCTTCAGAGACTCCACTGTATTTCCTCACTCACCAACAGAAAAAAGAATTAATAAGCAGCTTATGTCTGGCAATCAGCAACTATTTGCATCATCATATATGGAGATGGCAGCCTTCCTGATCATGAAACACGCCTTCTCTTTAGCAGTCAAGCTTCTGTAGAAGTGGAGCAAAGAGGTGGCTGGTCTCTTCTTCCAAGTAGCAAGTGAAAGGACAAGAAGTAATGGTTTCAAGCTGAATGAGGGCAGAGGGGATTAGACTGGATATTAGGGGAAAAATTTTCACCAAGAGGATGGTCAGGTATTGGAACAGGCTGCCCAGGGCAGTGGTGGAGTCATCATCCCTGGAAGTGTTAAAGAACACGTGTAGATGAGGATCTCAGGGACATGGTTTAGTGGTGGGCTCAGCAGTCTTGGGATAATGGTTCACTTGATGATCTTAAAGGTCTTTTCCAACCTAGCTGATTCTATGTTTCTGCTCATTCAGTCCTTTATGTAGCTGCTACCTACAATGCTGCACATGACTTTGAAGAAGCCTCTTTCAGAAGAGGCTGAAGGCAGGCATCACCTATTGTACGGGTTATGATGTGAAACTCACTGAGGTTTGTGAAGTCTCGAGGTTGGTTGCAGGCACAAAAGCCAAGCTCTGGTATTTTCAGAGTCTTTACAACACAAGTTTTGCAATAGAATATATGTTGTGAGTGAGATACGAATTCACAATGAATTCAGTAACTAACAGCTCAACTTCCTTTGTTTACCATGCAGAGGACACAAGAAAATTAAGTGAGTCTGGTGCTAGTCCAAGACACTGCTAGAAACACTTTTGACAAAAGCTGACCTCTTCGCTCCTGAATAAATATTAGCAATTTGTTTGCGCATTGTTCAGCCAGTTTTGTAGACAGGCTAGGAAAAATGAGCAAAGAACTTATTCAGTCATTTTTTTCCCCACCAATTGTCAAATAAATTATTCACAAATACAAGCTTCCATCATTCATCTAGCACTAGACTAAACACTTTCTACTAAACTTAGTTTTCAGCATCGTGTTTCAGTTTATAGTTACATTTTTCCCTGGGCAAAGTGAGCCAGTCATTAGACAGCTCTCATAGGTTTCTACTAAACATGCTTGATTAAGTCTTTTAAGAAGGAGGAGGCGGAGGAAATTGTGCTTTAAAGTCAACGGGAACATTTCCATTCACTTCACTTGGAAGTGCACTGGAAGAGATAACATTATTTTGAAGAGTTAACAAGCATACTTAACTCTGGGGGATACTAAAAAAAAAACCACCAACCTATACTACCATTGCACACTGCACTTTGCAATGGACAGTTTTCAAACTGAACAGAGTAAGAAACCATTCTAATGCTCATGCGCCCAAAGCAACAGTTTTCCCTACCACCACTCCATGGTGCTACTTAGCACATGTAACACATACACAAAATCTAGCAACATCATCCAAGCTCTAATCTCACTCACTCCCTGGTGACTTAACTTCTGTGAGAGCCTTCAGCATGGTGATGCTGAGCTGGCACAGGTGCTTGCCTTTAATTTCTCCAAGCCAGAGCCACAGCTGATGCAATTCAGCTTAATGGCTTGAGGATCTGGCCTCATTTGAAAGGGAAAGCAGAATATGAAAAGAAAAATAAAATTAAAAAAATAAATCAAACATGAATTCAAACGTGAACTGGACTGATTTACTGCATGCCACACAGCCCTACAAGGTCAGGATGACACACACACAAGAGACCTCTGACACAAAATAACTGCATGAAACTACTACATTTGGAATTTCTATGGGTAGGCAAATTGAAAACCAGGCACACCTCAAGAGCACACCTTTGCTGCAGGTCAGCAAGAAAGCTCTGTGTCATCTTTCTTCAAAGAGGTTTAGACGGCTGCTGCTATTCCCCTAAATTTAGAAGAAACAGGGACACGACCTACTATTCAGTCTATGCAAATTCATGTTGAACACCACTGAATGCAACACCTGTGTTCACCTCTACAGCAAGTGATTGTTTTAATCGAGTTGTTACCATAAGTCCTTCTCTTCCAAATGAAATGGTCTGTTTTATCCCCAGTCAAATCAATTCCACATGAATCCTTCAAAAGTACCCACCATGATAATTATTCTTATTCATCATTAGCACATCAGCTTGAGATCCCGGGCACAGTCAGGAGCTAGACAGTGTACACATGTTGAACAGAAGGCAGTCTTTAACCTGTTGAGATTACAATCTCAGAAGTCATGGGGGAAAAAAAAACAATAATAGACAAACAGGCTCAGCAAATGTTGAAAGCTAGAGGTGTGGAGGAGGGCTTGCTTTCTTTCCCTTATTCAGTGTGTAGATGCAAGACGAGCCCAGCCTCTGAAAGGAAATAGATGCATGGAGAGACACAACGCCATTCCCATGGCCCAGGAAGGCCTGTCCACTGCAACCTCCTCTCACAGAGCTCCCTCCTAACTAGAAGAGTTGTTTCAGTCGTAACTGTGCCCATGGTGAATATCAAGGACAGCACAGCTAGATGTAAACCTAATACCCTTCTCTTCTTCACTCAGCACACTTGGCAGGTTCAGCTCAGGGCTTTCAAAAGGACCAGTGCTTAGAAGTCTTGCTGTCTGCAATTTTTTTCCTCCAAAAGCTGTGCTGTAGACCTTCAAGCTCGAGGCCCGAGTAACAAGGAGAGAAGCGATGGCATAAAAAGGTATGTAACTAGTGCCAAAACATGTCACCCTGAGTCACTTCATCCAAAAACCATGAGGCTCTGGCCAGAGTTGAGACCCATAAAATACAGATACGCAGTGCAAAACTGATAAGGACCTTCCTTTCAAACTTATCCCAGAGCCCAAGACATTATCTATTGGATCAGGCCCTGTGGGTACTTAGACGCCACTCTGCCTACTTTTTGGAACCCATTGAGATTTAGGCTGAAAATAGGTGCCAAGATGCTCTGACTCAGGCAGTTGCAGGCATGCCCAGCAGCAGAGCTACTGGTGCCGAAGGAACATGCAAGTAGCAGACAGAAGCACCGGCCATGGCTGGATGCCTTCAAGGTTAGATAGTTGCTCAGCATGGGGCAAAGGAGCATTGCTGTGACTTCAGACAAGGCTGTCTGAACTCTGCTTGCACTCTGTTGCAAGTGACAAAGCCCCCCTCTGAAGCTGGCCTTTGTAAACACCATCCACGTTTCCACCATACTATTCTCTCCACTTAATTTAAGTGCACCTAATCAAGAAATCTACCTACTTGGAATATCTCTTTTAAAAATCAGGGATGCTTACTAACAATGACTGCATCTTGATCGGGATGGTAATATCACTTAATTGTGATGCCTTCAGGTATCTTAGTGGTTTGGTTTTTTTTATGTCTCAAGCTCAAGCTAGTCTTGTCTGTCTGCTCCTCATAAAACAGCTTTCAGTTCCTCCTTAGTAATGATACAGGCAAACGATGATGTAAGTTGCTTTAACATTTTTTGCTTCTGGCTGTTAGTTGGTGTGGGAGGGGCAAATTACCTGTTTCTGTGGGTGTTCTTGCCACAGGGACGGTTATGGTAGCTTCAGTCTCCATCCCATGTAAACCCTCCCCCTGCATCTGTGGGCCTACCCTTCACACAGGGAATGCACTGTGGCTTTCCAGAAGGCCTCAGTGTTCAGTGGAATACTGTTCTCTGCTACCTGGCAAGCCCATCTAAACTGGGGAAAGCTACTGACCAGCATGTCCTACCATGAGTGTTCTGTTAGTAACTCACTACTTCAATGATTGCAGCGTCCACAGGTCTAGAGAGCAAAAAGTGTGTATTAAAGGAAAGCTACATATCTGCCTATCTACCCAATCAACCACACTTATAACCCACAGTTAGACATGCGCAATTATTCTTAAATGTAAGCCTCAGCTAAGAATCTCGGGCTCTATTTTAAAGGTTTTCCAGTTAAACAATTTTAAAAAATAATTCATCAAGTGTCTTTTCCTTCCTTCTGTGCCATCTTAAAAGACCTGTCTTTGTATTTATCAAGTGAAGCACCCCCAAATTGATCACCTAAAACTGCATGGGGATTTGCAATCCCTTCTACTTTGCAAAATGGGGAAACTGACCTTGTTTGGCTTTGCTGATGCCAAACCTGAGTTGTGTTGCCATCACAGTTGGCCAGCCAGTCTTGCTGGGGCAGGATCTAGGGCATGAGCTGCAGTGTGCCAGAGCCACACATCCAACATGCAACATGCTTTGACTGAGCGGTTGAGTGAATGGGGTTAATGCCACCTGAACAAAAAAGAATGACTGAAAGTTTTGCTTTTACTTGGTCTTTGGAAAGCAAGAAAAGGACACTGTTTGAGGGGATGCTGAAATACATGCTGTCTAAGCTCTTTTCTGCTGTAGTACAGATTCTCTGTTTTGAATCAGGCCTACCAGCCTGGTGACAGACTTGCAGAAATAGTACGGGATGTGACCTTGTGGATGAAGGAGAAAGAACTGGAAGCTGCAGAAATCACGTACTGAGGAACTGAATGATAACTTGTTTTACCTTTAAACAGCACACTGCATAGTTTTGAGAACACAGATCTCCTAGGAAGGGGGCTTGCCTGGGCTCATAGCCCATAGTGCCCCTGCAGCCACAAGTCCATGACTTTGTTACACAGGGTGCATTTAAAACTCTATCCTTTGGGTGCATTCTCTGTGTTTTATGGAAAACAACTGATAGATCTTGAGAGCTCTACTTTTTAAACTGTTCTTTCACTTTTTATTATCCTCTACTTTTTGCAGAGTGAGACATTGTTTTCTGTATATAACCAACTCTAATGGGTTGCTTCCAGCAGAGCGCAAATAACTGTGCAAAGACAGCGTTTGTGGCTTCATAAAAGGGCATATGCAGATACCCAAGTTTTACTACCTGTATTACCATAGCTCCTAGGAGCCTCAAAGGAGACTGGTTCTTTGGTGTGATTGTACTTAATACCCATAAATGCCTTGTAAAACACTGAAAACCATGCGTGCATTTAGCTGTGCGTATATATTAGCGTGTGTGCGTGCTCATGTGTGTATTAACACACCTCTGTAGCCGTACAACTGTGTGAAGGCATCTGCCTCCGGATTTGCCAGTTTTATGAAGCTGTTCTTCGGAGGTCGAACACATCAGTAATTAGACAGCAAGGGGGAGGTTAAAAAACAGGAGTGCTTTTCCTGGAAACCAACACTTTTTCGTTCGCAAGTTTTATTGGCAAACATGGCAATCGGTAATGACATTCCTTGGCAGAGCGATGGAATTAATAGCTGGGACAGAGCCGGCATCGCCCCGGCGCTCACCTCTAGCAGCAGCGAGCCGTGCCTCGCCAAGGCGGCACAGCCTGGCCGCGCCTCCGGCAGCGAAGAGGCGGCAGGAAGGGTCTGGGTGGGTTTTAACTCCCTTTTCTCCCCCTTCGGAGGAGACCGCAGCGGCTCCGCCGGGGAGCAGCCATGCCCAGCAGCGAGGGGAGTCTGCGAGCGGCGGAACTCGGGGAGCGCAGAGGAGCGGAACGGCGCGAAGCAGGAGGCAGTGGCAAGGGCGGACCGGGAGGGGGCGCCCGCAGCCCGCGCAGAGCTCTGCTGCCCCGCAGGTGGCCGCCGAGCGCGGGTGCGGAGCGGTGCTGCTCGCACTGGCATCGTCGCCGCTTCCCCGGTGGTTGGGTGGAAACGGATTTGTGGCTTCCCTTCCTTGTCTGCTGTCCCACTTGGGCTTCGGAGGCTTGAGTGCTGGGAGGGGCTGCTTCCCCCCGCGCTGCTCTGCGCAGAGAACGGGGGCCTTTCGATTCTCCTCCACCAAGGGCCGTCCGCAGCGTGGCAGCGCTCAGCGGCAGCTCTCCGCAAGGCTGCGCGCCCTCACGGCCACCTCCTGTCCCGTACCCCCGCCTCTGCCTCACACCCTCCCGAAAAACCTCTCGGCCCTCAAAAACGAGCACGCAAAAGGCAGGCAATAATGTATCCAGGGGCTGATCTCTATCTGCTACCTAATGACTTGCCAAGTACTTATCACTTCCCAGACTAGGAACTGTCGCTTCATTCTAATGTAAATAAACCTTTTATACAAATAAGTCTCTCTCTCTCCTCCCGTCTTCTAAGGCAAGAGATGGAGATGGAGCAGGATAGGGCTGCAAAGGTTCATGCTCCCAGCTTCGTGGCTCCCTGTGTGTTTTCATTTATATGAATCCAGAGAATCCAGTGGATTCAGCTCCCCTCCGCCCTCGCTGCCCCTCCCAGAGAAAGGAAGGAAACCAGGGAGGAAAAGGAACACAAAAGGGACAAGGGACCTTGGAAAGTAAAATAAAAAGAAGAAAAAAAAAATCCATGTCTGGCCGTCTTCTCGTCGGTTTAGGAGTGAGTTTTTAACATCCTCAGCCCCCCAGATGTTAGTATTCTACTGTGAGATGCCAAAGCTAGAGGATCTGCCAAATTAAAGGTTTCTTACGCACTTACAGGATTTTTCTGTGTGCACGTGTGTGTGATAGTAGTCTATCTGAATAGCAGAAACAACACAAATACTTTCCCATAGCCCGATTTTTGATTTTAATCCTGGTGCCGCGACATCTCTGGGACGCAACCTGTGTCACGGAGACGAACCGTAGGTACGACCTCAGTAATTATCACAGGAAGATAAAACGCGCGAGCTCCGACCTCTTTGTGGTCTCGGTCTTCCCTTGTAAACGAAATGCAAAATTCGCTTTTAGGTACCGAATGTGAAATTAAGGTATTTCTCTTGAGACTCAGACGAAGGCGGTGACCGCTGCCGTATTTACTGCAAAGGATAATTTAATCCTCATTCAAGACTGACAGCCTAAAAGATGCCAGAGGGAATGGAGCTCTCATTTTCGTATTAAGTTGTATTCGTGTCTTAAGATAAAAGACTCCCTAGATTGGAAAACTACCTCGGCTTATTTGTGGAATTGTTAACCCACGTAAATAAATAACAATCACGCCTGTTGGCTTAACTGAGTGCCACGCAAACAGGCTTTGCATTTAGAGCTCGGCTTAATTGTACAGGCTGTGACGGCAGAGGTGCTGGTTGAGAGTACGGGAGTGAGACAGGGAAGGAGGGAGGGCTGTCACCTACGTCCAGTGGCTGTAAACAGAGAGGAGACTTTCGGCACAATAGGTTTTTCTACTAGCGAAGCACAGATTTGATGCGAGCACTTCCCTCCCTGCCCCCCGAAAGGATGTCAGCGGTTTTCTCCTGCGGTCTTGCCCGCTGTTTAAGGAACATGGGAAGCTGCATCCTGAGATGCAAGAGCCGGGCTGGGTGGCTGGTTTCAGAGTTACAGGGACACTGCTGTGATGTTGGAGACAAAAGAGAAGGAGAGAAGCGAAGCTCTGACTACGTCTAAACATAAACAGCCCGGGGCTGGAAAGCAGTTCACCTCCAGGTCTTTGAGAGGAGAGAAGAGGACAACCCGCAGCGAATTGTGTGGGTCCACCTGGGCTTTGCCCAGGTCAAATGGTAGCCCCTCCGCCTACCGCTCAGATGTCATCTTTCTTTCTGACATCTCCGTAAATAAGGCTGCAAATGACCACACACGCGAAGCCTCAGAGGGTTTCAAGGAAAGCGCAGCTTCCCTGGACCGGCGCTGCCGCCGAGGCTCCCACACCGCCTCCAGGGCCCCTCACCCGGCCTCGGGCCGTGCCCGGTGCCCGGGGGTCCTCAGGGAAGGGGTGGGGGGCCACGGTGGCCACGGCTGCCACCGTTCTTCTCCGTTCCGGCCGCAGACTCAAGCGAGTCAACTGAAGGCGGCTCTCTCTTTCGGAGGCCGGGCTCAGGAACGGGGCAGAGGCGCGGAGGAACGGCGGCTCCGTCGGGCCACCAGGCGGGTGACACCCCAGCGCTGAGGGCCCTTTCTGGGTGGTATCCAAACACACTGAGGTGAAGAATTGATCTTGCCGCCCTCCTGAACCCGTTGTTTCCCCCACCACGCACACACACAAACCCCAGATCACTTTGTGAACCTTCACAATGGTGACTTTTGTGCCTCGACGAGAGAAACCAGAGTCCTGCTGGTTTGAGGTATGTAACTCAACACACGTTAGTTGCGTCAGATCGCAATTACAGCATCAGAGTGGCTATTACAAAATATATCAGAAGCAGAACACAGCAGATTAATGCCCCCCTTCCTCCCCGTTCACTCTGCTAAAACTTCTCCCTGTGGCTCCAGCCTCTGCCCGAGAAATGGCTTCGCTGTTGTCCAGATGAAACGAAAAAGTCGGTAAAGGCTCCGGGTCCCAGAGCGAGCAGGCAGCCCACGGGAACTGGTTTTTAAGCCAGGTAACACTGTGGGAAAACCGGATGACCTGGGCTGCATGGAAACGTGCTAAAATGTCCCCTTTCTTTTACATTTTCCTCCCTTCTTTTTAGCAAAGCAAGAAAGAGGTTTTTGAAAATATAAAGTGTTGGAATTGACATCTAGTCCAGTGTTTGCACATTCATTAATTCTGCCGTGGTGGGAGGAAAGGGAAAAACGTGTAATTAGGCAGGAGCAGGTGAAAGACTCCAGACGATGAAATACAACGGGTTAAACGGGATAATGTATTCACCATTAAAGGACTGACATTTATTACCAAAAAGAGACCAGTTATGTTTGGATATGAAAAGGAGCAGATATTAGGCTATATAAATTACCTCCTTCGCATTACTCGCATCTCATTTAAAACACTTTTTTTTTTTTTTACTTTTTTTTTTTTTTTAATAACCCACGGATTGGTGTTGCAGAGCAAAAACCATACCTGCTAAAATACCACCAAGCAAAAGATGCGCCTTTAACATGTTCCAGTGACACGATCCCCTAAGCCATCGATCACAGTAAAAAGTGTGGAAAGGGATTTGAAATCAGTGAAGCCAAAAGGGTCTTTTGACTTATTTGTAGTGTCACAAGATCATGGTGGGCAATTCATCTCACAAACACACACACGTCTTTCCCGTACGAATTCCACCCCTCAAAATAGATTTTAGCATGTTCCTTTCAACCGGGATGTTATTAACACTAATGGAGTTTCAGAGGTATCGGCTACGAGGTGAACGAGGAGCACTGGGTTGTATTTTGGATATCTGAAGTATTGGTCAAATGCACTGCTGTGCAAATGCGCATCCCAATCCCCTCGTGTTTAGTATGAAAAAAAAATATGTTCTTTCTTAAAATATAACAGCAAATTTCAAGGAAAAATTTTAAAATAAATAACCAAACCCTCACTCACTGCTACCTTTGAGCTCCCGTTAAAGTGTAATTCTGATTAGAGCTCAAACATTCTTCCAGATGTTTAGGTAAAGGCAACTGCAACGCAAATAAATTCGCCATAGCAGAACAGCCAGTTTAAGAAGCATTCATGTCATTGGACTTTTTTTTCTTCTTTTTTTTTTTTTTCCTTTTGACACACCTGACATATCACTGAGTCCACTGTGAAGCAGATTAAGGATAGAAGTATTTGCCCTCTCCATTTCAAATAAATTAGTAAAGCAGGTACTAGGTTTTCCTTATCACATCCCATCAGGTCTAGTAGACTACCTGAAGCCGCGAGCTAAAGACCCCTCGCAAAGGACCGCGCCCCCGTCGACAAACAGCCGGGGCAGCGGCCGCCCGCTTTGCAGGCGCGGGGTGGGGGGAAGCTCTCGCTGTGGCTTATTAATAAAAAGGAGCTTTGGAGGACTCGTCAAAACCTTGTCAACCGGAGGAATGCAATCCTTTCAGAGGCGTTTGGGCAGGCAGGCAGCTGGCTGCAGGCAGGGTGGTGCTGCTGGGGCAGGGGCATCCCACCCTGCACGCACACACACACGCATACACATACATATTCCCCGGCCCGGGAAGGAGAGGACCTTGCCGGCACATCGGCGTGGAGCCTGCCCGCCAAGACCGGCTGCAGCCGGGAGGGGAGAGAAAGGGAAGGAAAGGGAAGAAAGCAGAGAGCCCGGCCGGAGAAAACAAACCAACGAGAGAGGGAAAGAGAACAAACATAAGTAAAACGTGCTCTAGAAACACGCGTGGCAGAGCTCGGGGTGGGCGCGTGGGTGGGAAGAGCTCCGGAGAGCATATACATACATGTATATAAGTACATACTTGTGTGTGTATATATATACAAATACATATATGTGCATGTAGATATAGATAGATGCACACACACTGGTGCAGGCATGCACGTCGCGCGTGTGCTCGGGAAGCGTGTGCTCGGGTGACCGCGAGCTTAAGGACACGGGTGGGCTGGCGGGAGGGCGCGGGTCTGTAAGACTTGCGCGGGTCGGCGCTCACAGTACGCGGGCACTCTCCGCTCAAGGCGCCCGCGTGTGCCGGCGAGCGTGTGTGGCCGGTCCCCGAGAGCTGCAACTCCCAGGGCTGCGGCGGGGAATTTTTTTCCCCTCCCTCTTTTTGACTCTTTCTGGTTTTTTTCTCGCTCGCTCCTCTTTTTTTTCCCTCCTCATTCAGAGCCCCGGGTGTCTCCCGGCCCTCATTGGCGGCCCGGCTCAGTGGGGCGGAGCTGAGCCGCCTGCAAAAGGAGGAAAAGAAAAAAAAAA
>JAOEHX010029989.1:0-27201 GCA_025448015.1 Bolborhynchus lineola
GCTCCATCCCTGGCGGTGTTCAAGGCTGGGTTGGACAGAGCCTTGGGTGACATGGTTTAGTGGGAGGTGTCCCTGCCTGCGGCAGGGGGGTTGGAACTAGATGATCTTAAGGTCTTTTCCAACCCTAACTATTCTATGATTCTATGATTCTTGTAGAAATGCATGCGTGCAAAAAGAAAGGCAGAGAAACAATCCTTTGCAGCAAAAAAAGCCATCTTGACAAGGGATGAGTAGACAAAGTCATCACCCTGGCTGATAGAATTATCTGTGTTTCATGGGGAAAACAAACCAATCAAACAAGCAAAATGCTATATCTATTTTTTTTTTTTTTTTGTCTGCTATGGCTTCAATTTGGTAAAATGGAAAGCCATAGCCAGTAATATTTAGCATTTACTTGTCTTCATCATGTTTATCCTTATGGTACCACAGTAGTTTTTCACTTATTTTTCACAGTTTTTCAGGGTTCACGAAAATATTTTACAAGGACAAATTTGAATAACAGCTGGAGGCAGATTGTTTTTGGGAACTGAGAATCAAATTGGCTGAGATACTAGATAACAAATAGATGTAATCTATGCGGTACTAAAGGATTGCCTTATTAAAATCCCCCACATTGGCACTGATTTGATAAACACCTTTGTTGGGATACATCACACAGTATATTAAAAAAGTTGTTAATGAAAAATGAACAGTGCAGTGTCTTTTGGGGAGGCTGAATCAATATTTTTTTTTAATAATTCAGTTTATTCCTGAAAATATTATTATCCCAGAAGAACAGAAAATAAGAACATTGCATAATTACCAAACCTCACCTTTTTCTTTTCCTAGCAACATATTCCTTTTTACTGCTGCTTACCATCCCCCAATTTTTTTGAAGCTGTATTGATCTATTAGGATTCAAGAAAGGCTTGTTTTCTGACAAGAAGAAAGGTCTATTTTTTTCTGAAGAATGGCAGACCTGAAAGAGTGACTTTAATTTTTTTAGATCTTATAGGTTTTATTTTCTATGTAGAAGATCAGAATAAACTTCCTGTGTCTCTCACATTTAGGGGAAAATTAACATCTGATTTGACTTGCAGCCCATTTCCCTTTTTAAGAGGTCAGATAAAGAGTGAAGAGCATGGATGGTGCATCACTGACGTTATTGTGTAGTGATTAATTCTAATTCTCTGACCATTTGTTTTTATCTAGTTATCTCTGTCAAAGCTGCCTGTTGCAGTATGGAGTTTCCTGTATATTTGCTTATGTTGGTTTGCTATTTGTGATGTAGATACCTTGCCAGGAGAAGCTGCTTTCTGGAAAGCTGAGAAATGTAGAAAGATTATATTGCCTGGGATATCCCGTTTGTTGTTTTGCATCTAATTTCTCTAACTGAACACCTGTCACAGTTAGATTTATATTTAGTTTGGTTTCCTAAGGAAGGGGTTTGCTGGCTCTTGCTCTCAAAACCCTGGGCAGTTGAGAAGAAACTGGAAATGCTGCTGAGTGGGGTAAGGGGCAGGAGAGATGACTGAGTTACTGTACAGGATAGAGACCTGTGCAGTATGGGGAGAAGCTACACCATTGTGATAGCAGAGACAATTTAGGTAACATAAGATGAAACTTGTAGAGAGCAGAGCATACCAGGCAACACAAGAGAGTTCTTCTCTTTCCCTTTTACTGCTGCTCCAGAAATGATATTGTGAGTTTCTATACATGGGGATACAGAAATGAGGGTGTATTGAGTTATCCCTATTATTTAAGCTTAAAATACTGAAATTGTTTTCTTAGTGAATGCAGATATTATACTTCAAGACATCTCAGACTGTGTAAGAAAATTACAGAGCATAAGCCTGAGATTTTCTTCTTACTCACAACTTCTGAAAGTGTGTTAGATTACTACCTAATGCTAGATAGCCAAAGTACCCAAAATTGAGCTGATTGTAAGAGGTTCTGAACTCCCTTTGCATTCAGTATGAGCCTTCTGCTAATTGTTCTGAAGACTGGCCATGTAATTCAGATGTCAAGGTGTAGGTGCTCAGCTCCAAAACCTGTGGCCACAGTGTCTCAGCTTTTAAAAATGAAAAAATGGCAGTGTTTTTTTACAGCTGATACAAACCACAATTTGCCCTTAATGTATATTCAGGTGAATTTAGAGGAAAGCTGCCAAAGAAATAACAAGTATTGTTTGTTTACACCGAAGAACAGAAATCTGAGTTTTGCAGTGTTTTTTTCCATTGAGGTAAGACTGGAAGTCAGATGCTTGACCAAGATGTTCTTTCTCTCTCAGAAGGAGTACCTCACTGAAAAATAAGATTTTTTAATTTAAAAAATTTCTCATTAAAACAACTTATGGGATTCCTAACTGTAGGAAGTGATGTGCCCTTAAACATTACCAGCAAGTAATTGTTCAGAAGGTTTTCAATTTTGAAACACAGTAGGAATGCTGTTAGTCTTGTTTGGTTTCTACTTCTTCTGCTTCACTCCAGAGAACTTGAATTTGATGAAATTGAAGAGATGTTGCTTCTTTCCTTTGCTGTTTTCATTGTCAGGTTTGGCCAATCTCTAAATCAAAGGACATTTTCAGTAACGTGGTACTAGACAAACATCTGCTTGGTGGGACTCCCTTCAGTAATTGTGAAGTGCAAGGTTCCTGTTCATGCCCGTGTTGAGCTAGTGTGATAAGGTGGACCAATGAGCCTCACTGCACTCCTGATGAAGGGTCACTGTCAAGAAGCGAGTGCTTTGGATTTGCAGCTTGTGCTCAGGGTGATGACAGGGCATTCCAGATCCAATACATCTGCTGTCCTGCAGGGCAAGCCAGGGCGTGCAACTGCCTTTCCTGAATAGAGAAATACAGACTGAAGCTCTAGTGACCACCAGCCACAGCAGAAACAGCTGCTGCCATTAATTTTTTTATCGATGTTTGTTGCAGGTACACTCACATTTTGCTCAGGTGACTGAGTTGACTTCCTGTCATGCTGAAGCAGAGTAGCATGACCTCTGAATGCCTCAGATTGTCAGCATTTGAGGACAGACTTCCTTGCTTTGTGGTAAAAGGGAGAAGCATGCATGCACTGTTATAACAATTCCATCAGATGAAGGATGCACTTTCGAGAGATTGTAATAGAAGTGCTAGAGAGTGCCTCCAGATATGACTGTCTGCTTAAAAATTGCATTTATCATAATAAACATTAATAGTCCATACCTCCTGACCTATTCAAGCCCATAATCATAATCCATTTTATTATATATTCCTCTCTCTTACACAAATACTCTATATTTCACTGGGAGTGTTCAAGGCTGGGTTGGACAGAGCCTTGGGTGGCATGGTTTAGTGGGAGGTGTCCTTGCCTATGGCAGGGGGGTTGGAACTAGATGATATTAAGGTCCCAACACTAACTATTCTATGATTCTATGATTCTATGGTTATTCTTCCAAGTAGAAATGACATCTTGTTTACATAGTTCAGATGTTAGAAAAGCCAGCATACTTTTCCACAGTTTAACAGCTTAAAGAAAGAGGAGTTGTATAAAAAGGTGCGAAGACATAATTTGTCTCCCTGAAGTGCATAAGAAATGTTGATACTTGTCAGAAATTTGTTTCTTAGTTTTGTAAACAATTAATCATGCAAGAAGTAAAAAGAACAAGCTTTGCCCTACTGCATGAAAAAGTACAGAACCTGGGAGAGACCAGTTTCTCCCTGGTTATTGCAGACAACACCTGCCACAGCAACTCAGAAATGCAAGAGAATTTTGGGCCTTTTCCAGCTAACAACTTAAAGGCTTATGTCTAATTTGTATAGAAATTGCAGAATGCTATAATTGCCATTGCATTTTTCTTTAATGTAGATGTGCCTGACAAAGGCAAATAGGGATCATTTAGCAGGCTTTCACAAACCTGTGAAGAGTCTCTCAACCTTATGACCTTGGGCAGCAAAGAGGGGTGATTTTTTGTGAAGGCTGACACCTCATATTCTTTGTATGCCATAAATGCCCTGTATTTACACAAGTCTCAAGGTATGTCAGTGGAAGTGTGTAATCTTTGGATCAAAAAAGGATGCAAAAAGGTGAAAAGCTTGAACAGCTTTATAGAAAGTTAGTTAATTAACAGCAATATACCAGTGTTTTTAAAGGAGTGATGTAGCAACGTCACATTTTGATGGGTGATATTATTGATAGGTAAAGATATTAAAGTAAGCGTGAAGTTTTACTAATTGGTGTATGTGAACTACATGCATTATCATCCCTTTTCTCTTTACGTGTATGTAGTATTATGCATATACAACAGGGGAGAGCGTAAATTTAGTAGAGAGGCATTTTCTGAGGATGGCTTTTGGAAGCTGTCCAGAATTTGAAATACACAAAGTTTCTTGGAAAACTTTGCCTTCAGACACAGGAGGTGAGAAGATAAAAGAGGTATAATGCATGTAATTTAACCATGTCTGTGAAATGTATCCTTGGGATACATTTCAAAGTTGTGAATATATATGTAACAAATACACCATCTTACAAAACACTACTTTTTTAACACAGTGCGTAAAATGAGTCTGGAATATGTTTCCACTGGACATCATCAAAATAATACTTGTACTGGATTTAGGAAAATGGCAGATTTCTATTACCAGCAATACTATTCAGACTAAAATAAAGAATATCAAGCCTCACATTTCAGGGCATAAACTGAGACCTCATGAAAAGTCTTACTCTGGTAATCCATGACTAGATTAACAGTGTGGACAGGGAGTGTTACTTTCCTCCCCAGTAAGAAGTGTCCCTTTGCTGGAGACAGCTAGCATACTTAACTGGTCCTATTGCCACCCAAGATTGCATCGTGCAGATGTATATGTCTTCCAGTAGTGTCTCTGACTTCCACTTCTCTGCTGTATTTTTAAGTTTTGAATTATTTGCCCTTTAAGCCATACTTTGTTGATCTCCATGGTTTAGCATTGTTTTGCTGTAAATTGTATTGTTCTTTTAAGGTTTCTGAAATCTGTGAAATAATGTTACACCAAGGCTAAGTCTAGCTTCTGTTCAATTTATGTTCCTGTCATGCAGAACTGTCTTCTATCAGACTGCAAGCAGGAGAAATTAGAAAGAATGAAACAGAGCAGAAGAAAAATGAAGCAGAATAAAAAGCTAAGAAATGTATGAAACAATCATGGGCTACTCAAAGTTCACAAAACCAAGAGGGCATTACAACAATACAGCATTTATGATAAGACTGCTTCACGTGTCTTCTCCTATTTTCTTTCATTTCCATAATGCTGAAATAGCAATCAGTTCCTAAATAAGCAAAGTCAAGCTCAATCAGTGTTTGGGCAAAAGACCTCTTTAGCACTGTGCATGGATTACAGTAATGGGGTATATTTATTCTCATGAGATCTTGAGCTAGTATTAATGTGATTCATATTGCTTATGTCTGGTGTTTTGATTTTAGATGCATTTTTGAGGACTCACCATGGTCCACTGCATTTATTTGTAATTTTTCATTTTTTATTTCAGAACATGGGTTAGTCCTGCTGTTCTGACAAAATTATGATTTGCAATTATATAGTTCTTGGCTTGATTTTTGTGGGCTGAACTGATTGACATTGGCATCCACTGTCTGTCCTGAGGAGTTGTGGATTATTGAGAACCTCTGTGTTCCCCTGCTGTTGTGGATGGTTATACAGCTAGAAGAATTTAGTTCAGACACAGGTGAATTTAGGTTACTCAAATCTTTGCTACAAATCCTTGTAGAAGAATACAGTGAATTTTAATGTGTCTTTTTCCTTCCATCATGGCTGTGTGGTTTACAACATTTAATTTTCCAGCAGCTCCTCCCATTCCAGTGCAGATTATTGAAATTAAGTATAATCGAGAAGTGGGATATGAAAAATTAGAAGGGGAAATCTGATCTTCCAACAATTTGTGTTGTCTCACCTAGCTTGTGCAAGCGCTGTTTTCAATACGAGAGATTGGCCTCAGTGTTGTGAACTGGCCTTGGTTCTGAACTTGCAAATGCGGGTGGATTTGAGTTGGACTTAAGTTAAAAGACTTTGTGGCAAAATGGGATAATGACCTAATTTAGATATTACTTCCCTGCATAACATGGCTGCAGATGAAAATGTATGAATACATTAGCCTGGTAGAGGTGATAACAAGGAGTGATGTAGGGAGAAGGAATGACATGTATAATAATGAGAGTTAGAATACTTTCTTCTAACCGGTTAAGGTTCATTCTAACTGCAAAAGAAAAACCTCATGTAAAACTAATCTTTTGCAGCTCAAATCCCTCTGAAGAAAAAATTGTAACTATAACTGTGAATACTGTGTTCATAATAAAAGCAATTTACCTAAAACAAAGGAAAGTTATCAGAAGTGCACATATATGACACACGGTCTCCATTTTTCTCCTAGTGTAATTTGCTTGTGACTGAGCAGTGTTCTCCAAACCAGGCATATTCATTATCTTTGTGTTTATACTGTACCTAGTGTACTATTAGTACTACTCAACAGAGTGTGTGTTCTTACCAGCACGTGAAAGCACACCATTCACACTTCCAGTATCTTATGAACTAGGAAATAGATTCCATATATTTTTGTCACCAGCTAAAAAATCTGGCAAGAATGTGTTTCCACAATGCTGTAGTTTACCACCTCCTTTGCAAGCAGATTATTGTGTAACTGCAAGCCGGAGAAACTAAAAAGAATGAAATGGAGTAGAAGAAAAATGAAGTGGAATAAAAAGCTAAGAAATGTATGAAACAATCATGGGCTGCTCAAAGTTCACAAAGCCAAGAGAACATTCCAACAATACAGCTTTTATGATAAGACTACTCCATGTGTCTTCTCTTATTTTCTTTCGTATTTTCTTCTGTTACAGGAACTTTTAGTAAAAAATTGGTATAGTGAATTAAATATACACAAAACCAGCTTTGTCATTCATCTTGGCCTGGCTACTTTGATTTAAACAAATGGATATAGATAGGATGTGGGGGAATAAGAATCACATTAAGGTTAAGTACACAGACATGTTGTGGAATATGTGTACTGTGTACAGAGCATTTATTAGAGGCTTCCTTCACCTTTAGTTTCATCAGTTAAAGGTTTGCAATATAGGTGATTTTAGTCTAGAGTTTTGGATGAAATTTGGCTCTGATCTGGTTATAGCTGCAAATCAGCTTTGCCAAGCAACAGAAATGTATGTGTAGAACTGTGTGTGAAGCATGTAAATAATTGTTTTTTTTCAGGTATCATTACAGCAACTTAGAATTTTGGTTGTTGCAGAGCACTGGTGTACAAAACCTGACATACTTGTGGGTGTTTCTGAGGTGAGTTTTTTTCTGTAGCTATGAAGGTAAAGACTGAGGTTCTAATTTAGCTTGCTATTGATAAGAGAAGACCAAATGCATTATTTACTGAAGAGGACAGATACCAGCAGGAGGGCAAGCAATGTATCACTGTTATGGTTTTGAAAATAGACATTCCCTGATTTCACATATTGTGTAGTTTTCTTTGTTAAGGCACATTATACTTACTCTTAGAATGTGTTTGCCTATTTGCTTTTGCAAATAATGATTTTTCAGTATGAATGTAACATTTTTGTTGTAGGACAACTATGATGCTGAGACAAGAGCCTTCTGAGGAGGAGACTTCTGTGTGCTGCTGCAGAAAATTTTGCTGCTTCATTTACTCTTTTGTTGTTCTCAGTACAAATTATCTTGCTTTCAATGTGTATGTCTTCTTTTTGAGTTGTAGAGATTTCCAGAACAGGTAAAAATTATCCCCCTCAAATATTGATCTAGGTTTTACAATCTTTAAATAAACTATGTTCATGGAAGAGGAGAAATCATACTAGATGTCTTTACACAGAAGATAAGGAGCATAATGCCTTAAATCTGGAAATCATGTGATATTATCTCTCTGAAATTATTTTTGTTCTGTTGGAGAGAGGTTAATCAGATTTTCTGGCCAGAGAATTTAGGAACTTTCAGAAATGTTATTTCTCTCTTGTATCACACAGGACCTCACACTAAATTATACTCTGGGTTCTTCTGTTACAGGGATATTTGGTAAAGAATTGATATAGTAAATTAAGTGTACACAAAACCAGCGTTGTTTTTCATCTTGACATGGCTACTTTGATTTAATGTGGAAGCATGAATGAGCTTTGTACAATTGTAAATAATGGCCCAGGGTGCAAATCCTGAAAAATTTAATCGTAACAGAGTAGAAGTATATGAAACTAAAAAAAAAAAAAACAAAACCAAAAACCAACAACCCACCTTCTTGAGCTATTAAGTTTGAAATATATTTTTTGTCAGATCTGTCTTTTAGATTTTCTGTACCTCAGTGAAAATTAAGAGAACAACTCTCAGGTAAAAATCTTACCGGGAGAAATGTATTAAAACATACAGACCCTTTTTAACTGAAGCATTAAGGAAAGTTCAAATAATATGCAGAGTCCTCCACCAGTAGTAGGATTAAGTTCAGAGCAGGCCAATAACATTTAAATTGTTTTACAAATGTGAAAACTAAGAAACCTTGACAGGCTAGAAGTATTTCTTTTGTGATCCTATGGAAATGAAGACATTCTGTGAAAAATACAATCAAGGACACAAAAAGATATTACTGTGCAAGAATTGAGACAATATTGTTATCCACAGGTGGCATTTTATTCGGGGAGCATATGTTTTTATTATTTTTTTATAAAATAAAACCCTAATTTCAGATGGGAGACTGGGCTATGCTTTGGCTATATTTAAAAAAGAAAACAAACAAAACGAAACAACCAAGCAGCCAAAAAAACCCAAAAGTAAATAAGTTCAATTAAAAAAAAAAAAAAAATAATAATTCTATCTTTAGTTCAAGTATCTTCTAGTCTTATTACTTACCCAAAGAGAAGAAATGCTGCAATCTGGAAAGGCTGCCTTTGATATAAATGTTTCAGATTTTTTTTACACCATTGTTAATAGCCAACCTCAGTCTTGGTTACTGAACAACACTGAGTTGCTTGTCTTCTGCTGCTTTAGGTAAAATGGCAGAGAACACTGTTATGATATATGCTGAAAAATGCAGCCTTTTGGTCTAGGCATGATCTTGATGATCAGACTGTAACTATGGCTTCCACTGTAAGTGTTCCAGCTGGCTTCCCTCCCACTTCATTATTCAAAAGTTACCACTAAGGAAAAATGTCACTTGGAGGCTGTATGATAATACTTAAAGGATGATTAAGTCTTGCCTGGTCACTGAGATAATGGTCTCTGCGAGACAAATACTACCTCTCACAGTCAGTTAGAAATACCTGTGTTAGTTCCAATTGCTTGTTGATGCTTCCTCCAGCAAACAGGCCCCTTTAAACATCTGCTGAAAGTATTTCTTTCAAGGATGAATGCAAACATGAAGTCATGATACAGTTTTGAAAAGCCTTAGAGACGCTAATCAATGCACTACCAAAATAAGGAAGAGTTTGATCCTCTGCTGTTTATCCCCTACACCTTCTTCTCCATCCCAGCCAATGTTTTGGCCCTAGAAGGCTACTTCAGAAGGGGTTCTACCATGGTTGCTTGGGTCGGTGTGTGGGAAGATGATTATTCTAAGTTTTAGGGAACATATATGTATACTCTACCCTGCCCAGGCAAAGCAAAAAAAAAGTGTGGACTGTGCCCAGCTCCTTGAAAAAGAGGCTTTCATAGTACAGTAATATCACAGTGAGAAAATATGATTAGAGAAAGCCATTTCCTTGGAGCAATAGTTTGTATCATTGCAATGTCAGTCAAGTTTCTCTTAATAGCATTCTCCTTCACAGTGCAGCTGCTGTTTCTACCTGCTCCTTCCAACACCATTCTGCATTTGTGAGAGCATCTATTCCTCTAGATACAAATGTGACAACATTCATGGTTAGAGCACTGGGTTATTCAGTAAATTTACTGCTTGCATTTTAAGGGTTAAAATGTGTCCTAGACATCTGCTACATAACTGATTGCCTGAGTATCCATGCCTCCTCACATTTTTGATTACGTAGTACTCGCTCCAGATTTCAGAAGAAAATTGTGATGCTGTATAAAAATATACAGTGACTAATAACAAAAAATAGGCGTACATTATTTAGTGAATATTTAGTAATTTAGCCACAGAGCACTAAAACCACTTCTCTGTGAGTCCTTGACAGATGCACTACAGATAAACAGCATGTAGTTGCTGTGTTAAAACAGTGTGAAACTCATGGTGTGAATAAATTACCTACTCATGAGAAGGCAGTTCATGGTGAACAGAAGGTATTGTAACTAGAGAACATACCTTTAAGCTTAAAATTAAGCACATCCAGAGCACGTTTATATTTTTCCAGATACTTGTTTCCTTGATGACATAGCAGTTCAGCTGTATCTGCTGGTAACAGATGAAGTGACCCAGTGCTATGCCTGAGTATTAACTACAGTAACTGCCTCCTCAGCTGTGTGAATTAAAGACACATATAAGTATGTAAAAGCTGCTTCATTTTGCCTCACTTTCTGAAATTAATAGAAGTTAAACCATATTAATATACTGACTTACATGTTGCTATTTTACCAAAGAATTGCTAAAATAAGCTATAATAAAGCTTAAGTTTTACAATATTTTTTAATGTTCAAGCTTCTTATTTCGTGCATTATTTTTAACACCACATCTTTTTCCCTGGAACACCTTGCTGGAAAAAAAGTTCTGTGGTTAGCTCTTACATGGCAAGAAGGAAAGTGATTGTTATTTTGGACTTTTGTGAACTTGTATGATGGTGAAATACAAACTGGCCCTGAGGAGGGAGGTAATCATTGTGCTGTTAGATTTCTGCTCCTAGTAATTTACTTAGTCATCTTAGTTTTAGTCAAACCAGTGTCCAAATAATAAATCTCTGTATAAGCAATAAGTCACTGTGGGCCCTTTTGGAATGTGATTTATTCCTGGTTTTTGAATAAAAGGTTGAAGAAGGTGATTCTGCTCCTCTACTCTGCTCTCGTGAGACCCCACTTGGAGTATTGTGTGCAGTTCTGGTGTCCTCAATGTAAGAAGGACATGGAACTGTTGGAACAAGTCCAGAGGAGGCTCATGAGGATGATCAGGGGACTGGAGCACCTCCCCTATGAAAACAGGCTGAGAAAGTTGTGGCTGTTCAGCCTGGAGAAGAGAAGGCTGCGTGGAGACCTCATAGCAGCCTTCCAGTGTCTGAAGGGGGCCTACACAGGTTGGCTGCTAATTGACTGGATATTTTGACAAGTTTTCTTTGAAGAAATCTCCATTTCAGTGCAATTTAAAGAATGGAGGCCTCAATTTGGGGAGCGTGTGCTTCATAAGGAGACCTGGGATCATATCAGGTACATATACCTTTGCAACATTGTGAGCTGCAGGAGTGCTCTTCAGGTATGGATTTACCTCATGTCTGTAGTTGGCGTCTTGATGTACATACCCAGGCATATCACTGCTGTTCTCAGTGTAGTTTCTCTTTTGGTGGAAGCAAGCTTGAACTCACACTTGTGGGTATTGACTAGAGAAACTCACTTGCAATCTGGACACAAGGTACTGAAGCATTTAACTCTGCACATGTTAGGCACATGCCTAAGGTTTGTAAATTAATTTAACTTTGTCACTGGTAAACAAGCCATGTGGGCTTGCAGGCCTGTAGCCACACAGTGTGTGAAAATCAAAGCTCTGTGTGTTTGATTTCCCTCTTTTTACTGCACTAGTGGCAATGCAAATATCCCTGAAGTACTTAAGGTCAACGTGATCTGAAAGAAACAGAACAAATTACTGTGGTTCCCCTATATTTTGTTAACTTGCCAAACTCTGTGCTTAGCTCTGGTTTTCCTATTTCAAGAAAAAGGTGGGAGGTTTTGAAGAGAACCTGCATGAATGATCAGTAAGCTTACCAATATAGACAGTATGTACAGTAACAGACTAGATGACAGGGAAATTTCAGTAGTGATTTGGTCACAGTGCTCACAGGCTGTTCTGGATGGTTAAGAGAAAATGGTTAAGAGAAAAAGAAATGGTTAAGAGAAGTCCCTTCGGTGTCATACACAGAGACAAGTGTAATAAGATCCAGCGTGTGGAAGCTGAAATGATACAAATTCAGAGAATACATTTATCTAAGAAGTTAATTAGCCATTTTAGTACAGCTCATGTAGGTTTTCAATGGCTTCTTTGTCACTGGAATTTTAAAAATCAAGATCAAAGCACAGCAACTTGATTTGATACGAGCATTAATTCAGGGAAAGGTTAAGTGTTAGGTGGAAGACCAGAATACATGATAACATTGTTCCTTTCTAGCTTTTGAGTCTATTGATCTTAATAAAGAATAGATGTCCAGTTCAAGTGTAATATGTTTGTACTTGTCTGGTGAGCTCTGCTTATGGCTGGCTGGGGTGGAGATAATGTCTTTCTATTTCTATATTCTGCACTTCCTGTGGGAACATGAAAATTGTAAGTGACTCAGTCAGATTTTGAGACTGACTACCCTGACAGGTGCAAGGATGGAGAATGAAATGTGGTTCAGTAATACCTTTATGTAGACTGGAAATGAACAGATCCAAGGCCCAGTATAAAGCTGGCTGGAATTATTCCTAAGACACTGTTCTTTGGCTGAATGCCCCATCTGTAGTTCTTAATGGAGTGCAAATACTTCTATAGTGAGGAGAGGACAGGATCACCGTTAGACCACCAGCATTAAGGCTTGTCTCTAGCGGCAAGTTGTGGGTAGACTACAGGCCAGGCTCTGTTCCTGTACCTCCTATTGTAGCTGTCTAATCAAAATAAAAACAATATATAACATTTCTTTCAGGCCTGAACAGGATGGCAAGCACAGTGGTGTTATGCTTTGATGATAACTAGGCCTCTCTGTTTCAAAACAAGTTTAGAGCAGGTAAACTGGTAGCTGGAGCAAGCTGAAATAACAATTCAGCATGTATGCACTGTAGTGACACACAGTGCTCTAGTCAGCAAAGGTTATGGCAACATCAAATTATAAATTAATTTTTTCAGCAGTGTTCTACAGTGATCCTGCAACAACACTTGAATTATGATGAATGAACTCATGCTCCTGAGCAGTCTAAGCTGGAAAAGCTGGCATTAGTAGTCACTAATCTTGTTAGACTGGGGAGAAAAGCAATATGTGCAGATGAAATTTTGCTCTTTGACCCAAGAGAGATCAGCTGGGAGGGGGATTACTAGAGGAAGGTGCCCTTGAAATCAATAGGACATTGAAGTGACAGTATCTTTGGCAACATATGACAAGAAATAGCCCTTATGAACTAACTGTTCATTTCCATTAACCTGAGTCTGAAGCCTGGTGTTGAGATCCAGAGTCTGTCAGAATATGAATTAGAGGAATCCAGAGGTCATGTTAGAAAACAAAAATTTAGGATTTTTCAACAGAGAGAGGTTCAAATTGGCAGCTTAGCTGGTAAGTATAATTGGGGACTGAATGTATATAGAAAATGAAGTATTTTCTCATTAACTTGGTTAGTACAAAGTCATTCTGAGAAATAATATATCATTCTTGTTGGCACTGGATTAGCCAAAGGTTTCATTATTTTTTAAGTGAGAGAATTGTCAAACTATGAGTTTAATAAAAATAGGATTTATTTTACCAAAATTGTAGGCAATTATGTAAATACGTTTACAAGGGAGTGGGCAATTAAAATATATCCATGGATAAGTAGACTATACTGTAAATATAGTTTGTCGAACTTTAGGAAAATAAGACGCTCTTGTTCATTCCTTGCAGAACTGCAAATTGAGTATTTCACTTCAGAGCAGGGTAGTTAAACCAGAAGGAAAATATGTCTTCAATTTGATAAGAAGGTAGGTTGGTTTATTATGTCTCAAATACCAGTTTTCAATAAAAATTCCCTTTATTTTGTTTGCAATTTCTAATGAACAGCATTAATCTGAGACATAATTCTGAAGCCACATACAATGTAGTATCCTCTAAGAGACAGGGTTTTTTTTCTGCACTGATTAGAAATAGGTCTTAAAGACAGAATATTTGTGATCACTTCCCACATCTGCCATGTGATGTAATTGTAACCAAGTCTAATGTGACATGCAATTGTGATCTAATGTGACTTGTGATCGTAACCAATCTAATTCTTTTGTACCTCCGTTTTGCCGTGCGTAAAAGACAACATATAGCTTCATTCTCACTGCATGCAGCATCTTTTGGAACTATTCTAGTCCCTATTGATGTTGGTTATTATCATAGCTAATTTCTGCTGAGATCTAGCAGCGAACTAAATTCATAGTCCTGTATGAAATGTATGAATTGTAATTTCATTTCATGAAATTACAAATTGTGCTGTAAAAGAATTTCATATCATATCAATTATCAAACTGTAAAAGCACATTGCAATTCAAAAAATAATGAGTTCTCAGGTCACCTTTGTTTCTTGGTTTATTTTTAATGAAATAGAAGGGGGAGAGGGGTGTCAGTACATTAAAAGTCTAGCATTAAAAGGGTAAACTTTTTCAAGCTCAAATTGAATATACTTGTTGAACATATGGATATTTTCATTTCAAAAATATTGTAGCATCTGTGAATAAGCAGTGAAAATTTCATATACTCTCTATTTAGGGTGACAGCCTCTGTGTTATTTCAGCATCCCCAGAGAAGCATTCCATCAACAGAAGGCAAATTTTTACTCCAAGACAGATAGGATCCCAAATGTTTTCTGCGTTGTGCTGTGATCAAAATGTAAATTGTCTTCGAGAACCCATACAAAAGACCAACTTTCCCTTAGCCTTTACTCCTTTCCATACTCTCCTTCCCCTTCATTTTTTGTGGTGACAGGATAACAGGTCCATAGAAAGACAACAGAGATATGTTTTGAAGGTAGGAAATGAAATATAGCTCTTTCTTTTTTGGTTATTGCAAGGCTAATTCTATATATATAAATTTAGATCTTTTTAGACTGGTGAGATCTCTCATTGTAGGGTAGAGGACAATAAGCAAAATCTAAACCATCTGCTGTTACCAAAAATGGAGCAAACCCACATACTAGCACATGCTGGCAATCATTTGCTTATTTTGTTCGAAGACTGTGACTCAATTGCATTTTTGAAACATGGGATGTACCACAGATGTCGCCAGTCAACCCGTATTCTCTGCTTTTGTGACTATGGGATTAAGAGCTAGCAATTTGTTTGTCGTGGGTTCAGCAGTAGCAGTCATTTTTCTCCTTCTTTGTAGCTGTTGCAGTGCTGTGGTTTTGACTTTTGGTTTGGGAACAGCGCTGATAACACTGATGTTTTCAGTTGCTGCCCCATAATGTTTAGTCTGACCAGGGACTTCCTGAGTCTCATGCTCTGCCAGGGAGGAGGGGAAGCGGGGAGGAGTAGAGACAGGACACTTGACCCAAACTGACCAAGGAGGTGTTCCATACCACAGCACATCATGCTCAGTCTAAAAACTGGGGGCAGTTACCTGGAAGGGTTAGGTCACTGCTAGGTCAGGCTAGGTATCTGTCGGTGGGTGGTGAGCAGTTGTATTTTCTTCCCTTGTTACTTCTTTTATCATTATTATTGGTGACAGCAGCAGTGGTTTGTGTTATACCTTAGTTACAGGACTGTTGTTATCTCAACCTGTGGGAGCTACATTCTTTCAATTCTCCTCCCCCTCCCACCAGGAGCAAGGCGGGAGGAGCAGAGTGGGGAGTGAGAGAGAGACTGCGTGTTTTTTCTGAGTTACAGCTGGGCTGAAACCATGACATTGTTTTTGAATATAGACTATGTCAGAAGCAAGTCTAATATGCAGATTATTTCTATGCAGACATGAATTTTGCTGTGCTCTTGTTTCTCTGTCTGATTTGCAAAGCACTGGCCTCTAGAATCATATTGTCATCTGGAGAACTTACTTAATTTTGAATTTAACCTGTGTGTCATAAAAGGAATTTTTACCTGGGCCCTCAGGACCTTCACCTGTGCTGCTTTGCTCACCAGCCAGAAATGGCAATGCTGTAACTTTTTGCTGCCTGAGCACGAATTTTCAGGGGTGACAGTTATAAAATGCATAGTTCTTTTAATAATTGAGTAAATCTGATACAGAGGCTGCTGAGATAAATTATATATGTACTTTACAGTCTGATTATTCATGGACATTGCAGTTATAATCCAGTGTGCAAAAATGGTGGTTTGAATGTGAATTCAGAGCCTGGTATGCCTTGGATTAATCTTTGAATCAGTTTGGAAGTACACACTGGCTTTTTGCTTAGGCATCACTGTAGATGTGTAGATGAAGAAAAATTTGCTGTGTTTGCCATATTTGTTCTGAATTAATTATGATAATGTGCCACTGCTTTAACATAAAAGAACAATAAATAAATAATTTTGAACTTCTGTAGCCATACAAACAGTATTTTCACAGGCAGAATTTCTAGTTTATCTATCTGTTATGCTACCACCTGCCAACCAGAGAGCATGTTTTGCAAATGCAATCCAAACAGTCTGACAATTTTGATCAGAGTCAACAAATTAAATTATTCTCTGCTCTCTATGTATATTCTTACAAGATGACAGTACCTGTAAACGTTTTGGGAAGATCTGTAAGGCTTCTCCTGAATGATTGTTTCATTTTGGAGAAAAGTCCTATTGAGTGCAACTGGAGATGTTCCTTTAATTTTGATTTTAGTGGCCCAGGATTTCAGCCTCCAGTTATTACCAGAGGAATTCAGAGTGGCTAAATAAGAAACAATGAAAGAAAGCTATACTGTGTTTAAAAATCACTATATAGAGACAAAAATATTTAACTGCTTAATCACTGTATACATGTATGTTTAACTGTAAAGGACAGGACTTAGTTCACATTGATGTAAATATAAAAATTTTGAGTTATGAAAGACCATAAATCAGACCTCACTGGCACACTTCTGACTATCTGTGTGGAAAACTCTTTTGAAGTGGCAAAGGCAAGTTACCTGGGAGAGAACATGTAATTTTGAAAGGTTACATATGCCTTAATATGTTACCTTTTATAAAGACATCCTTGCTAATTATTCATTTGATCTGTACCTTTATTTCATTATGTACAAGCATTTTAGCAGCTAAGAAATATCAAAGACATTGTTCCCAATCAGCTGATCTTTATTTGTTGCTATCACTCATTAATGCTTGTTAGCAGAGTAAGACTGTATGTGCTGCATGGATTAGGTCATTTAATATTTTACCTATATTTCATTCCTCTTTTTTGATTTTTTCAAATAATTTCATTTCCTGCAGCAACATGTTTTCTTCCTTCACTAACACACAGTGAGTAGCTGAGATAGAGATACTGATGTGTAGGCACCCCTAGTGCCAGCTCCTGCTGGGAAGGCAGGCATCAGTCAAGTGGGCAAGTGTCAGCTTTGGCTGCTCTCTAGCAGTCTGATGCCTGAAGTTGATGACGTGCTGTCTTCTGACTTCCTTCTTTTTTTTTTTCCTAAGGGCTTTTTACATTGGCATGTTAATATATTACCCTTGAGTTTCTACTACCTATTCAGAAATTTTGCTATTGCAGGTTTTAGCGAAGATTTCATTCTCTGAGTGTATAAATTGTCATGCTTTTAAGATCTCAAGTACTTTTTAAAAAATACCATAGGCATACAGCAAGGTTTAATATTTTTTCATTTTTGGTTGTATCCTTTGCTGAATATGCAAAGAGGCATTTTAAGGCTAACTGAAAGACAAGTTAAATTTACAGCTTTGAAACAAGTTTTTAAAAAAGCCTCTAAGTCTTTTACCACTGAAATGCTTGTTCAGATTCATTCTGCATGCATAGTTAACAAAATCCACTGTGAGGTCATTATCCTTTGGTGACTTCTGTGAAATAAGTCTGGGTTTTGTGGCTAGTCCCTTGAGTAAGTATTGTCCTACACAGCTGTGATGAGCTACTTTCTTAATGGTACCAATCAGGTCTTAGAATGAGTGTCATTGATTAATCATTTTGTAGATACTTCTTTGCAGATGCCCTCAGTAAATGCATACTTAATATACCCTCTGTTCCTTTCTCTTGCACTTTTTAAAACAGTGAAAAAGTCACAGTTGAGTATTTGAAAAAAACATCTGTGTAAAATAAAAGAGCCATCAATGGGGCTTATTGCCATTAAATCTGTAAGGGCCAGAGCACATACATTGTATATAAATAGAAGCAAAGAAAATTGCTAGTGAAATATTCTGTGAATTAAATAGGTCAGTTTTCCAGTGTATAGCATCCTGTGGGTTGAATAATACTTTGCCCTTTTCAATCGGTTTGGAAATACTTCGATGTACATATTTTGACATACTATGCTGCAGTCTCAAGAGAAGTGTTAAGGTCATATTTGACACTTCACTATGTATGTTCAAGACCCCATTTATGATTCTGGTTGACCATTTCAAACTGTGTTTCTGACAGCTTGGCACTAATGCAGGCTATATGTCACAAACAGCTGAGGCAGCTCTGTGAAGTGACAACCATCTGGAGTTTTCTGACTTTTCTTCAAAGTGGCAGCCTTGTCCTCCTTTGAGTATTTCATTCAGTTCTCCTTCTCTATTGTCAATTAAGATGAGTAACAATAGCAGCATTTTGCTTTCAATTCCCCTCACCATGATTTCTCTGGATAATGATCAAACGCTGCCGTGTTCACAGGAACTTTTGATACCAACTAGGCAGAGAACACTCAAGAGCAACGCAGTTGTTCTTTCTGCAATTAACCAGCAGAGACAGAACAAACAATTAATTAGGCACAGTCATGTCAGAAGCAAGATGGTGGCAGGCTTCTTGAATCATATTTTTGATCAACTTTTATAACAGAAAAATGTCATTAAGTCACAATAGCTTTGTGTTACACTTGCCTGGTGCTGGCAATAGCAGCATAATGAACCTCAAACCTTTAATCTCACAGCTGAGACAATTCCATAGATGCTCCTAAAACACCAGCCATCTGACATGATTTAGTGGGACATGGTTCTCTTGATGTTGCTTGTTATTTTGTTGTTCGTTTGTGTCATTGGCTTCTCTTGTTTGGCATTTTATTACATTCTTACGCACACATCTGCTATTGGGCAGAAATCTCCACTAGGAGCTGGTATGGTTTGGCAGCAGGGACAATCATTTAGGACTTAGGCAAAAACCTAGGCATAAATTTTCAGTTTTCCAAAGCTGGGGTTCAAAACTGAACCACAAACTCTTCTCTGACAATTGAGAGGACAGAATTATTTAGCAGCTCATCTGAAGCATAAAGACAAAAGGTGCAAAAAGTGAACCTGTCATTTGTCAGTAATGCTAACACCCAAATTTGCTTTTTGATGCTTGGGGTTGATGAGCTGTGGAACATTTGCATATGACTTCTGTGGGAGAGCTTCTTTTGTTTGAAAAATTTTAACTATTTGTCTTAAATAACCTTATGGAAATTTGTGAGTATCAATGTCTAGTGATCAAAATCTGCCGCTGAAGAAATTTTCATGACTTTAAATGTCTCTTTGTAACAGATGATGGTTAATTTGCTTCTAGTCATGTAACTTGGCAGACACGAAGTACAGAATGATTCATATCATCTACTTTCTGTTCCATTAATTCCTTTGTCTCTCCACCCCTTTTACTCCAGTTTTGCCCATCTGTTTTCCCTTCTTTTATCCTCACTTCCTAGTTTTTAGTGTGGAGGGGGGGTGAACAATAATGTTAGTCTTTCGGGTTTTGGAATTTGTATTAGGATGATGTAGGTAAGAATAGCTAGTCAGTTCTGAAGGTAAGCATCTCTTTCTTTCCTCTTCTGTACGTATCTCCCTTTTTCCCCCCTGTGAAAATAATGAGAAATTAAAATAAGAACACTTGCACAATTCTTGATGTGTGTGTGCAAAAAAAGTACTTTTCTTTCTGTATCCTTTCAAATGAGGTTATGTCTGCATTGTCTGCAGGTAACTGTTTTCTGTGTTGAGCTGTTGGTGTTGGAACCGAAAGCCAGGAAAATATTCAGTTTTCAGTGCATAGGAAAGCATTTCTTTTATCTTTGGCTCTCCTCCTCCTATTTCTGTTATTCAGACAGCCACGATAGCATAGCCATAGGTCTTGATTTGTGAAGAATATTGGAAAGTGTTAGGGACTTTGAAGTAGTGACAACTCTGTGGATTGGCTGTGCATGAACCATAACCACATGTAAGGCTGGCTTCCCTGGTAGGACCTGAACTGAGACCTTAAGTTCAGAAAGAGTAGCCTTTACTCACAGCATGAAAGAAATGATAGTTACACATTCACCTTTTTGCCTGTATCCTAGTTCAGAGTCAGACTCTTTGCTAATGTCTGGCACGTTTTTGTGTGGTGGTAGACCTGAAGTGTTAGCTTGAAGACATTTTGCAGAAAATAAAGGTTAAGCAATGCTTCTGAAGAAAAATCAGTAGTCACACTTGAGCAGATAACCTTTTGGCTTCTGGCATCCCAGTGGAGGTGTGATATCTGGGTACACTACTGAAAGTGGGGAAGCGTGCTAAGAATTGAGGATTCTTTTCTCTTCTGCTGTCAAGTCTTTCCAGTCTTCAAAGGAAAATGCAGTCTGAGAGGAGGCTGCTATAGTGGGATTTTCCTTTATGTCACAATGTAAAGCTGCTTGTTTTGGTTATGAAGTCTTTTTAAGTCCCAACTCCCCATTCAGCTGAGTGGCCTCTCAGCTGTTTCAGACTTTATTTGAATTGCCAAGTATCCCTCAGTCAGTTGTTAGTGTTTCCTGCAAAAAAATGTATAAAAGTTATTTTCTGATGTTTTTGTTACATTATCTACAAACATTTTTATTTGAAAAAACAGTTTAAAAGTGTGTTCTTTCTAGATGTATGTCTGAATCATGGCTGCAGAATAAGACTGTAGTCAAAGCAGTATCATAGCCAGGTTTGCACAATGCAGAGTAACTGGAACACAGCCCTCAGCTTTCAGACCTCATCTAATGTATCTACATGGCACTGTATGCTCACAGGCTTTTGCTCAGTTACAGCCTGGGAAATCTCTTGCAGAAACTTCCACAGGCACTAGTATGCCCATAATTACTCGTAGAGCTTTTGCAATACCTTTAAACTTTCTGGACAAAAGGATGGGTTTCAGTTTTCAGAGAAGGTGATAGTACAGCTTCACCTAAATGAGGATGGGTTCCCTAGCTGGAAAACAGAGTGTGTGATCAGAGTCACGACCAGGCAGGACAGAATGAAGGTAATATCTCTGCGCTGGGTATCTCTACTTTAGAAAGGCATATCTTGAGTTTCATCAGTAATCAGTGGGACCAAGGTACCTAACTGTCTTTTAAGCATGTGACTCAGAGTTCTTAATTACTCATGCCCTTTTGAAAATGTTTAACATTTGCAAACCAGGTGCAGTCTATGGCTGTACTTGCTGCCATGGATAATTTTTCAGTGGTAGGAGCATACTGGGTGTATTTTCCTTTATATTTACTTCTTGAAACTTCTTTGCTTAAACATATTTGGGGAAAAAGATACTTAATTTCAGATCACCCAGCAAGCAAGAAGTTCTGCTCACATTAGAAGTTCAGACTGAACCACAGTGCTCAATGGTTTCTCTCTCCATGAAGTGACACAGGCTGCTATGACACAAAACCACCCAAACAAACAGTTCAACTCCCAGTCTGACTCCCTTGGCTGACAGGCTTTATGGATACTGCTCAATTAAAAAGGCTTAAGGAAATTCAGAGTGCTGGTGGGTGAGGCTGGTCAAACCTGGAATACCACTGTGCTACAGTTACTAAAGTTATTTCTAGTACTTGTCTAGCTATATAGTCGCACAGCATAAAGTCTGCACAAATAGCTTCAAGAGCAGAAAACAATCACGCTTTCCTTTCCTTCTTAATTCTTTAGAATAAGAATGAAACTAACACTGAAGGAAAAACCAAACCAAACAGAACCCCCCCCCCCCCACCAAACCACCATATTTATTGAGGAAGTAATAGAAAAGTAAATGGAACAACGAGCGCAGTATGCAGGTCTCTTGAGATGTGCTTGCAGACAGTTTTTGCTGGGCAGGTTTAAACAGTAAGATAAAAGCTATCTAGATCTCTTTAGCACCCCAAGAGCGGAGAAGTGTGGATTTTGCTACTTACAGCTATCTCTGCTTTTCAAAGTTTCAATCACTGCTATTTTCAAGTATAATATGAGCAGTTGTCTAATTGAGACTATACTAGGGAATAGTCCCATAAACTATACTGTGGGAAAGTAGCCCATTAGAGTCTTTGAAAGGTGCTGGTAGAATGACTGTGCTGCTGCTGTCAGTTTGAATCTGGCTTGTCATTCCTGCTGGAAGTGTGTTAGTTTCTCCAGTTACCCATGGATGACTGATAATATGGGCACTACCTGCTATATTGTCTCATGTTGGACGATATTAAACAAGTGTTTAATCCACAGGTTTTGTATACAGGATGCTGTAACAACTCCAATGAGGCCCTTTGGGTGTATCTTGAAAGTGCCTGCTTGGGGAGCCATTGGACTGTTAAATATTTATGTGATACACCATAATGGTTCCTTTGGTGCAGTTGGTGTGTGTTATGTTAATGTGAATTTAGGGATTCTTTTATTGGCTGATGCAGGAGAATCGTTACTTAGCACACTAAATATCTAGATGCTGTTGTTGATTATGCAACCAGTCTATGCACAATATCATTATTTATAGGTAAGTAAATCATTCAACCTGTTTTTTTTTTCCAGTGTTCTGAAACCAATTTTGTTGAGTTCAGGTTATGTGTGTGTTACATCACAAGCTGCATAATGGGTCATTCTCTGGGTTTGTTGCTTGAAGACTTGTGACTGTTTACATACTCTGTGGCCTGTAGCTCGGCTGTACTTTTAGGTATGCTTTGACAATACAATTGATCTTATGCAAGAGCTTTTTGTTTTCAAAAGGGGGATATGCCTGCTTCCACATATCTTGTCTCCTATGGGCTCCTGCCACCTCTCTCTCTGACTCCTTACTGACACCAACCACAGTGTTTGCCTGATGCCTTGATACAGAGCACTGCTCTGCACTACTCACAGCACTCCTTTGGTCTATCACTTTTTCTGTTATTTGACTTAACTTTCTTTTCTTCTTTTCTGCTAGAAACAACACCAAAAAAATTTATGATTTCCCTGGTGATCATATTTCCCTAGCTAGCAAGCATCTCACATCCCCGATCCATTTACTGTTCTTCCCAATTCAGCCCAATTTCTTTCTGCCCTTCTCTGACTTTGGTCTTCTTTAGTTCCTCTCTATTAGCTTTCTGGCTGCTTTTCTGAGACCTCAGGGAAAGACATCATCTCTTCCCCTGTGTCACAGTACTGTCTGCTTTCTTGAAGGGTGAAGTCCCTCCCCTGATGATCCTGACCCCTGAAGTATCTGATTATGATTATGTATTTGTCCTGACCTACTCTCCATTTCAGTAATTTCCCACACTGACAGCTCTCCTTCCAGCCCTTGACAAAACAGGTTGCTCAGCTGTATGAGGATGGAAAAGATTGTTTCCTTTTCACACCTTTAGTAATAAGAACAAAAGAAAAATATTCTGTGTCTTTACAACAAAACATGAAAATGAAACACATTTTATCATAGAATCATAGAATAGTTAGGGTTGGGAAGGACCTTAAGATCACCCCCTTGCCATGTGCAGGGACACCTCCCACTAAACCATGGCACCCATGGCTCTGTCCAGCCCAGCCTTGAACACCACCAGGGATGGAATATTCCCAGTTTTCCTTTTTTTCTCTCCCCCATCATTTCCCTTTTTAAGTGACTAAATTGAAAAAAAAAAAAAAAGGAAAGGCAATTAAAAAAGAAATGGAGAGGGAAAAAGTAATCAAAAATATTTCACCAGACTTTTAAACTTCACCCTTCTTGAAAGCTTTTCAATGAAAATATCTTAAAACAATGTTTATTACTGTTTGTAATAATTGAGCAGCTTTCTTCCTTTCTTATTTCTTTATACATACATACATGTCATCCTATTTGTTCTTCAGGTCTGGCGACTCTCCTTGATCCTCACCTCCCATGGCATTAGGTGGTGGCTGCTGGAGCTATGAGAGACTCTTTGGCAGATCAAGCTCTCAGGCCTCTGACTGCAGAAAGAAAAGGATCTGACATTTTTGTTCTTAAAAAACTGGACTTCTAGCGTCATTCCTGGTCTTCTGTTTAGTCTCTTAGCTTGCTTGCCTAGTCACAGGGCCATTCAGGGAAATTTCGGCAGATTTCATCAAGTTTCTGCTACTGTTATTGGGCCTTTTATTTAAGTCCCAGTGGTAAGACTTTTCCCAATGTGTTCTTGATCATCCTTGTGATACTTCTTCACCTCATCCACAACTACTCATGGTGAAAACTTCACTTTTCAGGCCTTTGGCTTCCTGGCTGACTTATAATAAGTGTACCACAAACCTGAGTCTGCTCTGGGTTTAAATATTATTTTACATGCCTCAAGAAAAGTTGAAATGTCAGAACTTCTCCCAGAAGTGAAATTTCAGTTTTAGTTGTGCTACAGTTCAAATCTTTTGGCTCCCAGTCAAATGATCTGGCTGTGAGTATATTCTGTAAAATGCCCAGTCAGCTTCAAGACAAGCCCGTCATAGATGTTTCCTCTTGAGCTAATCCCCTGGATAATGAGATTCAAGAGACCTTCACTTTAACTTGATTTGTGATCAAATATTTTCTTTCTTCTGCCCTTCTGCCTTGATACATTCTTACTCCAACTTCTTATTTTCATCGAGATTCAAGGGAACTCCGCATGAAATCAGGCCAGAGATCACATGTAAGTAAGTATTATTTATTATCAGAGAAATTTCCTGGTGAGAAAGGTAGCATATGTTTAAAATAATTTTTAGTTTTCATTATTCAGTATTCAGACTGCTCACTCCTTTTTGAGCTTTTGCTTTATGCATTTAAAAAAAATCTTGCTTTACTCATCTGTGTAAGACTTCAGAAGCCAATAAACCTCATCAGATGGTGGTAAGGAGGAAAGATTTTGCAATGAGTGGAGCATAGTCTCACTTTCAGAGCAAGTAAATGGATTTAATTTCTGTATGTTCACTTCACTTATTTGTTGTTTGTGAAAATTAGAAGCTGATAAGCTGCTAGAGAGTAAAGATTGGGGAGTTGGGAGGAAGTGAGGCTTAGGACAGTGTTAGCATTCTTTCTTGAAGTTAGGAAATGAAAATTAGTTCATGTGTAGGAAGACCATCAGAGTAGGGAACAGCTTGTGTAGGAGTTGTAAATCATGCTGCTTTTCCACATGTCTCTAATCACTGTTACCTTGGGATTATGGCTACTTGGATAATGGTTATTGCAAATATTAAGCAGGCAAATACCAATATCACTTCCAAAACAGTGAGCAGTAAAAAGACTGTAATTTTCTCTCATTGAAAACACACTCCTCTTCCAAAACCAGGGTCCTTCACCTTTTGGAAAACAAATGAAAATTAGAAGTGTAAACTTTAGCTGATGAGAATACAGAATACTGATCTGTATTTAATGGTATAAATAAAGGACTGGAAGTTCCTCTATGGATGGCTGGCAGGAATACATGCATAGCAGAAGAAATGTAGAAACAGTGCTGAAAAGATATGTACCAGTCAGGTAATCTGAATAGTTTAGAAAAGAAAAGATTTGTTGTGATTACATCTATTAGAGCGCTAACTCCTTCATGGTCTATTGGGACATGTACGCAAAAACCCCAAAGACAAGGAGTTTTGGTGCACACAAGTTCTTTTACACTACTGAAAATATATCCGGAGTTGTTTACATAATTTAAATAAGGTTTATGGTTAGCTTCAAGCACAGAGAAATGTAAGTTAAATAATGAGTACACCTTTAGTTTAATCCAATTATGAGTTTGCTATCCACTTTCAAAGTTGTTCAAGTTGCTGAGAAAAGCTAAAACATGCCATTGGAAAAAATCTGTGCTTTAATTTCACAGCAGATCTTTTCTAAGGATTTTGGTGTATTTTTCCCCTGAAGTTCACTGTGTAACAGCTTCTGATGTCAATTGTTGAGGGAACCTTACCTAAAATTTGTTACCTAGAAGCCAATTTATAGAAAAAGTGCAGAGTGCAAAAGGAGTCCAGAGTCTTTAAGACTGAAGCTAATGATTTTTAGATGCTTAGAGTTGGTTAATGCACAATAATCAAAGCTAGTGCAAAGATATACTATGAATAAAACTTACATAGGCAAGGAAGAACACTCTACCTCTCTTTGCCTACCAGTTTTTGAGTTTTATACACAATCATGTGTATTCACATTCACAAACATCTATGAATTTTTTGAATAATTTAAAAATAATGCAATCCATATACAACTAAGGCTTACAGGCATTAAAGTAATAATAACGCACAAGAAAATCTAAGAGAAACAGTTTCTGGAAAAAAAAAAACAACAAATACCTAAAATAAGAAAAAATATTTCCTTTCCCAATTACTAAGTAGATTTCTTTAATTTTTTTTTTTTTTTTTTTTTTTCTTTTAAGTAACTCATTTTAAATTGTCAGTTTCTTCTGTACTGCCCCAAAACAATGTATTTTATTTGTCTTGGAGAATTTATGGAGCAATTTATATCAACACAGCAATTTATGAACTTTAATTAAATTCACTCCTCATAAATGCTAGAATAAAATGGAGTCCTTTTAAAGGCAAGCAGTTTCAACAACCATGAAAGATTTGACACTATGTGATGCTGTCAGCTGTGAATGGAAAAGAAATTAGTGAATCCTAGAATAGTTAGGGTTGGAAAGGACCTTAAGATCTTCTAGTTCCAACCCCCCTGGCATGGGCAGGAACACCTCACACTAAACCATGTCACCCAAGGATCTATCCAGGCTGGCCTTGGACACCACCAGGGGTGGAGCATTCACAGCTCCTTTGGGCAACCCATTCCAGTGCCTCACTACCCTTACAGTAAAGAACTTCTTTCTTATATCTAGTCTGAACTTCCCCTGTTTAAGCTTTAACCCATTACCCCTTGTCCTATCATGACTGTCCCTAATGAATAGTCCAGCTCCAGCGTCCCTATAGTCCCTCTTCAGATATTGGAAGGCTGCTATAAGGTCTCCACACAGCTTTCTCTTCTCCAGGCTGAATAGCCCCAATTTTATCATCCTATCTTCATATGGGAGTTGCTCCAGTCCCCTGATCATCCTCATGGCCCTCCTGTGGACTTATTCCAACAGTTGCATGTTCTCTTTATGTTGAGGACACCAGAACTGCACACAATACTCCAAGTGAGGTCTCATGAGAGCAGAGTAGAGGGGCAGGATCA